>PVHX01008583.1:0-82532 GCA_004024805.1 Geosciurus inauris | reverse complement strand
TACCATGCCGTTTTTGTTACTATTGCTTTGTAGTAAAGTTTAAGGTCTGGTATTGTGATGCCTCCTGCTTCACTCTTCTTGCTCAGGATAGCTTTGGCTATTCTGGGTCTCTTATTTTTCCAAGTGAATTTCATGATTGCCTTTTCTATTTCTATAAGAAAGGACTCTGGGATTTTAATTGGGATTGCATTGAATCTGTCTAACGCTTTGGGTAGTATGGCCATTTTAATTATATTGATTCTGCCTATCCAGGAACATGGGAGGTCTTTCCATCTTCTAAGATCTTCTTCAATTTCTTTCTTTAGTGTCTTGTAATTTTCATTGTAGAGGTCTTTCACCACTCTTGTTAGATTGATTCCCAAGTATTTTATTTTTTTGGAGGTTATTGCGAATGGAGTGGTTTTTGCTGATGTATAGAAATGCATTTGATTTATGGATATTTATTTTATATCCTGCGACTTTGCTGAATTCATTTATCAGTTCTAGAAGTTTTCTGGTGGAACTTTTTGGATCCTCTAAGTATAGGATCATGTCGTCTGCAAATAATGATAGTTTGAGTTCTTTTCCTATTCGTATCCCTTTAATTTCCTTTGTCTGTCTGATTCTCTGGCTAGAGTTTCAAGGACTATATTGAATAAGAGTGGTGAGAGAGGGCATCCCTATCTTGTTCCCATTTTTAGAGGGAATGCTTCCAATTTTTCTCCATTTAGGATGATGTTGGCCTTTGGCTGAGCATATACTGCTTTAACCATGTTGAGGTATGTTCCTGCTATCCCTAGTTTTTGGCACCTTTGTCTAGTATGAGATAGTTGCATTTGCATTACTCTCTGTGTCTTCTATTCTGTACCATGTTTTGAACATGAAAGGGTGCTGAATTTTGTCAAATGCTTTTTCTGTGTCAATTGATAGAATCATGTGATTCTTATCTTTAAGTCTATTGATGTGATGGATTACGTGTACTGATTTCCGTATGTTGAACCAACCTTGCATCCCTGGAATGAACCCCACTTGATCATGGTGTACTATTTTTTTAATGTGCTTTTGTATGCAATTTGCCAAAATTTTATTGAGAATATTTGCATCTATATTCATCAGGGATATTGGTCTGAAATTTTCCTTTTTTGATGTGTCTCTGTCTGGTTTTGGAATCAAGATGATACTAGCCTCATAGAATGAGTTTGTAAGGGTTGCTTCTCTTTCTATTTTGTGGAATTATTTGAGGAGTATTGGAGTTAGTTCTTCTTTGTAGGTCTTGTAGAACTCGGCTGAGAATCCATCTGGTCCAGGGATACTTCCCTGCAACTATCTGACCATAATGGACTGAAACTTGAAATCAATGACAGCTTTACAAAAAAAGAAGCCACTATAACACCTGGAGACTCAATAATTTGCTATTGAGCAATGCATGGGTAACTAAAGACATCAGGGAAGAGATTAAAAAATTTTTGGAGGTAAATGAGAACTCTGATACAACATACCAAAATCTCTGGGACACTATGAAGGCAGTGCTAAAAGGAAAGTTCATTGCACTAAGCTCATATATTCAAAGAGCTAAAAATCAGCAAATCAATGAGTTGACACTACAACTCAAAGCCCTAGAAAAAGAAGAACAAAGCAACACCAAAAGAAGTAGAATACAGGAAATGATTAGAATTAGAGCTGAAATCAATGAAATTGAAACTCAGGAAACAATCCAAAAAATTGATGAAACAAAAAGCTGGTTCTTCGAAAAAATAAACAAAATTCACAAACCCTTAGCCACCCTAACAAAAAGGAGAGAGAAAACCCAAATTACCAAAATTTGTGATGAAAAAGGAAACATCACAACAGACCCTGCTGAAATACAGAGGATAATCAGAAACTATTTTGAAAACTTATATTCCAGTAAAATAGAAAACCCTGAAGACACTGATAAATTCCTAGACACATATGACCTACCCAAACTGAACCAGGAGGCCATTCTTGACTTAAACAGATCAATTACATGCAAGGAAATAAAAAAAGTGTATTTTCAATGTTTATTGATGTTAAAAGTTCTAGTTATGTATTTGATGAATTCAGTTTGAATCCTAAAAGGTCACAGTGTCTCAAAATAAGCCACATTACAGATGCAGTTACTTTTAAAAGACAAAAGATATTGAAAAAATAAAACTGGATCATTATTGCCCATTTTTGATTGTTCTTATGGTGATTTCACTTCCTTGGTGTGAATGAGTCTACTAGACTTGAGTACTATCAGAATTATTGCAGAAATACTTTACCAATCATGTATTGACATGTTTTTAGACTTCTATGATTTTTTGTCTCTAAAATTATATTCAAAGAATGTTAAGCTTTAAAACTCTAAACAAGCATACATACTTGGAGTGGTACTGTAGCTCGGCTCACATGGAGATGTGCAAGAGTAAGCAAGTCGACGAGGATCCTAATTCCATTTGAATCCATGAGATCCTTAACATTTTTCTGGAAAACATTTTTATATAATTTAAAACCTTTCTTTTAAGTAGGTGCTCTTTCTAAGATTCTCAAAGAAGAGGATATTTGGAGTTTCTCTGAAAACGATTAACATGTAATATGTATTACTTGGTAGTTTTAGGATTTTTGTCTTCCAAGGACATGAATTTCAATAGATTTAAAGGGCAATACTATATATTATAAAGAGATCACAACATAAATTTCTACTAAAATATATTTTGAGCAAAAAAAAAAAAATCCTACAAAAATAAAATGAACAAATTAAAGACTGGCATGATAAACTCTGGTTCTATAATTATCCTGCCAAGGTCTTTTTGTTAATGAACATATTATTCTACAATCAGAAATAAATCTGCTATATTAAAAATATTTTACTATTTGAGTTTGTTTTTGTAAACTTAAAATAAAAACTGATAATTTCTTGTAAGTTAGGAAGAGATTATAAATTGAAATTCTTAATTATATTTTCTTTTAAAACATCAGTATTACTAAAAGTGAGAATAAAACTATGCAAGATGGTATTAGTATCAAAATTTTAAGACATAAAAATGTGCATAAACTTCATTTCAACACAATGTAATTGTGAATTAATGTTGTATATTGCAATTATGAATTTTTTTTTTTAAATTTTGAGACAGGGTCTCACTATGTTGCTTAGAACCTCACTAAGCTGCCGAGTCTGGCCTTGAATTCACAATCCTCCTGCCTCAGCCTTCTGAGCTGCTGGGATTACAGGAGTGTGCCACCAGACCCAGATACAATTATCAATTTTTCATGTGAGAAACCAGCCTGAATCTACTAAAATATCTTTAAAATCATGGAGTAAAATGATTCTACATTTTATATCTTCAAATTAATCTTTATCATCAAAATGTATATTGATAATTCAATGTCCCATTTTATATTAGGCATTTAAAGTTTACTTAAAATTTAATCCTAAAGAGAAATTGGTTAGTGATGTTTCCTTCCTTATTCTCCACTCAGAATTTTATTATTATAGGTTAGTTCACACCTGCAATATGAGGGTTAACTATTCACAGCAAATTGGCAAAAATTTTTCCTCCAGAAGTTTGAAGCACTCATAGTTTTCTTATTTCAAAAGAAAATAAGAACAGAACCATCTCTGGATTAACTAACTCAAACTGTGAGAGTTTATCTTTACATAATCATATAACTTGGAAATAATAGCATATTTATGGAGAAATACGGTACCTTGTTAAGGATCAACTTGTTTAGAAAGAGGATCAACCTATCTCGTTCAAGTTTATCTGTGCACTATTGAAATAAATAAAAATTTAGTCAGGAGTAAATAGAAACACAAATATTACTACCACTTTACAAAACCAACTGAAAGTTCGTAAGAAATATCTTTTAAACGAGGAGAAAATCACAGAAGTCTATCAATTACTGCAATTCCTTAATGTCTTACAGCCTTTGTAAATCTATATAATAACTTATCTAATTTCCCTAGAAAGGCAGTTAAATTATACTCTTGAATTAAAATTTCTAAAGAATTGGTAAATGATGTTACACATGTCATCATGATGAATATAAACATGGAGGAAAAATATACTGGCTTAAATACAAATGGTAAGCCAGAAGTCCTCCAGGTCACTGGAATGGAGAGTGGATTGGAATTCAACAGTGCAATGTGGTATAACAGCAAACAGTAGAATTTCTGCCCTGATCAGGCCCTTCTTGTTTAGTGACCTTATTCAGATTCAGCTTTCTAATAATACAAAGCATGATTCACATTTACACAACTATAATAAGCATAGATGATTATTTTAAAAATTGGTAAAGTGATCCTCTCTGAAGCAGTTCGTTGAAATTTAAACTGTTAAATTAAGAGGAATATAAACACAAATGAAGAAGGTATGTACAACAAATAGGTAACATGAATGAATGGATTAACCTGTTCTTCTACCATGCTCAAATGTTGAATGACAAACTGTATAAAATTATAAAAGTGCTAATGCAAGCTCCCTTTTCTAATTATCACTGCAGTTTTTAAAAAGTTTTACCATTTTCACACTTTTAAAGACTTGGCGGATCACTAAAGTTGTTCAAAAGCACAACTAAAAAAACAAAAACAAAAACAACTTGACATGGACAAGTATTAATCTGGTCAATTTTCTATTTAATCAAATTAGATTTAAATGAGTTAATGTGTAACTCATGCAGAAAGTCATAGTGATAATGTGATCAAGTAGAATTTAAATTTAGTTTTGCAAATGTAACACATACCCCCCAATGACACTATCATATAGCAGTCTCCTTAAATGTTATCCTTACCCTCTCTAACATTCCAATGATGTATCTTGTGTCTGTAAAAGGTCCTATTTCTTCATGACATCTGCCATAAACAATAGCAAGGGCTTGTAAACATAAACACTTCATGTTTACTTTTGGAGTTAGCAGAAAGCGATGATAGAGCTCATTGAAAAATTCATACCTAGGTAAGAAGAAAAGGTCAATAATAGAAATAATCATGAAACCAACAGTGAAAACAAATATAATAGGATGTGAAGTATTAGCTCACGATCTCTTAATTGATCCGCTTTCTTCATTCTCATCTTCCTCCAATAGTAATCTCAGATAATAGTCTCCTATTTTGATTTCCTCTGCCAGGCACTCATATTTAACCTTTATTAATAAAAACAAATTATATCACTTTAATTTATAATAGATTTTTGGCAATTTCCATGCCACTGTTTCTTATACTCTTTCTGTTCAGAGCTTATCTGAACTCAAACACCTGGCAATTCAATATTAACAACATGACTTATTACTGTTTTAGTTAAATGTTGAGCTGGAATTACAAACCGTATCAATTTTTTATGTTGTAAATGTAATTTTAATAGATGAATTTTCATCTTATATAGGAGTACAATAAAATACATCACATTCTGAAGAAACTCCAGAAGCTATGAGAGTAAGATGAGGAAAATTCAGATGGGCTACACTATCCATTACCGTAAACTGCAAGAGACAAAGATTCTCACCTGAAAGTTAACATTTACATATCTTTGGCTATTCATAAATTTTTAAGTCAAAAAAATAAAAAATCAGAAATTAGATGTGGAGAAATGTGGAAAAGAATAGTTCTGTGAGGGGATAAATTCTATCAATGAAGAAAAATTTACTAATAATGAATGAAAGAATAAAAGGAGCTCCCATAGCAAATACCAGGGGGTGAAAGCAACACAGTAACTGAAGATTTAATGCTCCCTGAAGGAAGAAACCTTTTTTATGACACTTATACAAGCTGGATGCTCATGATACGCTCTTACATCTATAAGGAAGACTCAAATACCTCAGCAAACCCAAGTGAATCAGAGTGGTGTTTTCTAATAACACACACCAAAATCCACATAGAAAGTTTAAACACAGGAATGAACCAAAAAAAAGGGTCAAAATCCACTTTTGAGGCAAAAATGCAGCACAAGTGAAAGTACTAAAATGCCAGTCACCAATGCTTTCTTTGCTGTGATTGTTCTGTAATTTTTTCAAACATTGTAGTAATTTTATAAATGTAAATTCCTGATAAAAACGGTCACAGCACTCTGTGGTGTCAGTGAAATCTGCTTCATTCCTTTCTGGGTTTACCTTAACCAAGAAAAGAGTAGATGGTCCAGCCGTACAGTTTGGCCAGCATGCACAGGTTACTTCAGGAATTCCCTCTTCCCCTACCTTTACCTCTTGCTGATGAACCAAGATTTAAACAGACTCATTGAATACATTTTATATTTTTCTACAGTATCCTTCTCCGTGTGACAAATCACCCAGGCAACTATTTGAAGGTGATGGGCAATGGAGAAGTCCAAGACCAGAAGTTGGAGCAGCACCACAACCTTTGGGCTCACGTTGTTTCTTTTCAAGAAAAGATTTATTGGCAATTGAAAAAGAAATCCTCCCTGATCAGACTACCAAAATTCTTTTTCCAAAGCCTAAAATAACTGATGTCTAAAAAAAAAAAAAAAATCAACTACATAAAATATATGTGTATAAATGTTTTATCTCAAAAAAAATTTATCTCCATTTCACTTTCCTTCTATAAATTCAGAGCATTCAAACTACTTACTAAGCATATACTATGTATCACACACTGTCCTAGGTACCAGAGAACAAAATTTTCTGAAAAAGTGAAACACACTCGATAGTTGGGTGATAATAGGTGCGATGGACTGAAATAAAGCAGCAGCATAGGGAGAAAGAATGCATATGTACATATTATGTACAAAGGGGGCTACATTTTAAAAGAGTAATCAGGAAAGGTACATCAGATGGTGATTGTCAAAGAAAAAATCTGAAGGAGATAAGAAAAATTAGAAGGCTATCTGTCAAAAGGATTATTCTAGGCAAAAGGAACATCAAATAGAAAGACCTTGAGGCAAGAACACTGGTGTTTTCAGGGGAATCAGTGTAGCTGGATCAAAGAGTGAGGGAGGGTAGTATGAGATCCAGGAGAGTTAGGGGCTCACAGACCCTACCTTCTCAGTCATTCCAAGAACTTGTTTATTGAACTTGTATGTTGTTATGTAGTTGCTGCTATGTTGATAACAGATTAATGGGAGGCAAGAAAAGAAGCAGTGATATTGATACAATCCAACAGTAAGAAGAGGGGTTGACTGAGTTCTGGATAAATATTGAAGCTTAATGAAGAAGATTTGCTGACAAACTGAATTTGGGATAGAAAATAAAAGATGATTTCAAGGCTTCTGACTAGGAAGTAAGGAGTATTATCTAAGATCACAAATTATGAGAAAAGTAGGTTTAGGGTAAAAACAAAAGCACAATTTTGGAGAAAATGTGGAAAGTGTGGAAAGTAAGTCCCAGCAGGAGATAAAAATCAGGAAGTCATTTGCTAAGAAAAAATATTGAAAGTCATGAGATCCTTGAGGTAATAAATATAAATGAAAAGAGGTCCAAGAACTGATCTTTTGTGGCCAGCTAACATTTAGTGGTAAGCAAGATAAGGAGAAATGAATAAAGAATATTGAGGAGTGGTCAGTAAAAATGGACAAAATCCAGGAAAATACAGCCTCTCAAAATCAAAGTAAAGAAATTTTCCAAAGAGGAGAGAATGAGTACATTCAAATTGTTATATGCTTTAGAAACACGGCTGGTTTAAAGATGAAAGCCTATGGGATTACCTGTATGATCAAACTTAACATCTGTTCAAACAATTTAAATTACATACAGTTGCACATCATTTAATGATGGGGATACATTCTGAGAAATGTAGTGTTAGGCAATTTCAACGTATATGAACACTGCAGAGCATGCTTAATACCAAGATGGCTACATTGTCACTAGGGGATATAATCTTATGGGACCACAAAGGAATATGTGGTCCAAGGATGACCAAAACATCATGCAGCACATGACTGCATATATATCTACATATCTATAATATATATTCACATTAAACACAAAATTATCTACTATAAATGTTTCTTGTTCTTCAGTTCCTCACATTAGTAATGGTCCAGTAAAATATAATCACATTCAGAATCAAATTAGCATAAAAAATTAAACAAGCTACAAGGAACAAGGCAACAGCATATCTCAACAAAGACAGACTCTAAAGGTCCCAGAAATGGAAAAACACTCACACAAAGAATACATCTGGAATACCTAGGATAAAATTTATTAAAAATTCCTGTGAGATTCTCACATGTAAAGGTGAGTTACTCAACAGGATTATTTTTGTCTCAAAGATAAAAGTTTTCTAATATTTCCTCTATGTTACAGAGAAAAGGTAAAGATACAAGTTATATAACTATAAATTTTTAAGAAATCACTCAATAGCACATGCTTTATCTTTTAAAATTAATATATGGTAAAGACTGAACTTTACCTCAAATTCATGGTGGTTCCAGGATATCACATTAGCACTACCGAGTTCTCTATCAATATTAAATGTTCTCATTTCAGATTCAAGAGTATCTTTCAGTTCTTCTCGTGTTTTAAAATTCCAAATAAGATTTGACCTGGCATGGTCTTGACTAAACCTAGACACATAAATAATCAGAAAATAGAAAGAAGCAATAAACTTTAAAAAAAAAAAACCTCTATAAATAGGCCTTACTACGTCTTATAATATGCAAGAAAATTATAGAATTATGGAACCTTAGCAAGAATAAAGAAAATAGAAATCTGTGTAAAGGAAGTATAGTAAAATGCTAATGGTAGAATCTAGGTGATGAATACACAGGTAGTCACTGTAAGACTCTTTCACCTTTCCCAATGTTTGAAAACTTCATAATATTGAGAAAAAAATAAACCTCAAGGGTAAAACAAATCCATGTGAATTTTAAAAAATGAACTGATATTTCAATTTCAATTTTTTGTTGCTAATACTTTTTTTTTGTTCTTTTTAGATATACATGACTATAGTTTTGAGTTAGAAAACAGTTCTACCTTCAGACATCAAATTTCAGGTTGGGCAAAAGAATTTTGACCCTTTTGGTATGAAATGTATGGAATGAACAATATTCTATATTTGAAACTTACAGACTATCCAATGTAATACAACAAAACTGCCAACTTATGAATGGACATTTTCAAAATACCTTCCTTATATTTTTGGAATAAGTTGGATTGAGCATGTAGCTCAGAGGTAGAGCACTTGTCTATATCTTCAAGGCACTGGGTTTGATTTCCAGTATAACAACAACAACAAGAAGAACAGGTGAAATTATAGAATAACTTAATAATACATTTGGACAAAAATATAAACTGGTGATGAACAGACTCCACTTCTGCTTACTATCAGTTTGCAATCCTTCTATAAAGTCTCATTTCAATGACTTTCAAGAAAGTCCTAGGGGTACAACACAATTGAGGAATGCCTGAGAAAGAAATATAAAGGATATATTTAAGGATATACTACACACACACTATATACTTTAAAAGTAGTATGGAAAGTTTTTGAACAATACATTTCCTTTACTAGCGAAGGTACAATCGATATTTCAGCTTCCAGACTGAGTATAGTGGGTCACTTTTTATGTTTTAAAAACTTCCTAAAATGTTTAAGTCAATATCTTTCTGTATGTATGTTAGGGGTGGGGGTTGGAAATGGGGAGCGGAAGGGGTTACCATATTTGAAAGGCTGGAAAAATATGAGGGCAACTAATCTGGATATTCATTTGTCACAAGTTTCCTTATGTTTTCATTATCTATCTCTTCCATCCCTCCCCCAAGTATTGGGAATTGAACTCAGTTGCATTCTACCACTGAGTCACATCCCCAGTCCTTTTTATTTTTTGAGACAGGATTTCACTAGGTTTCTGATGCTGGCCTTGAACCAGTGATCCTCCTGCCTCAGGCTCTAGAGTAGCTGGAATAACTGGCTTGTACCACCATGCCTGGTCATCTAGCTCTTTTAAGATTCCATTTCCAGGGGCTGGGGTCGTGGCTCAGTGGTAGAGCGCTTGCCTCGCATGTGTGAGGCACTGGGCTCGATTCTCAGCACCACATAATCATCTACAACCAAAAAAAAAAGATTCCATTTCCAACAAGGCTTAAAATACGTATGCAATTATTTCTAAGCCATAATATAAGTGTCTTAAGTCACTGTCTCCAAGCTTTAACAAAATATTTAAAATAATTTTAGCTCTTCAGACTATCATCACTCCATGTACAAAGCCTTAATTTTAAAGAAGCATCTCTAATCAAATCAAACTTGGTTATACATCTTGAATTTGACAACATAAAAATACCTGTGGCAAAAAGCAGTTTCCAGGGGCTGGGGTTGTGGCTCAGTGGTAGAGCTCACCTAGCACATGTGAGGCACTGGGTTCAATCCTCAGCACCACATAAAAACAAATAAATAAAGGGGGTATGGGAGTAGAAAGGATCATAGAATGAATCAGACATTACTACCCTATTTACATATCTAACTACATGACCAGTGGGATTCCACATCATGTACAGCCAGAAGAATGAGAAATTATACTCCATCTATGTATGATATATTAAAGTGCATACAACTAATTAGAAAAAATTAAAAAAAAAATAAAGGTATTGTGTCTGTCTACAACTAAAAAAATATTTTTATAAAAAGCTATTTCCAGAAGAGGAAAACCTGTTATGATTCCTAACAGAAATATCAAGTTTAATCTATGTTGAAAAATAGGCTTAAAGTTTACCTATAATAGAAAAGATCCCAATTTGCTTCTATTTTTATTCTCTGTCTTCTCTTTCGAAGAACTACTGGCTTTTGATTTATATTCTGGAAAAGAAAAGAACTATATAGTGCTCAACCTGGGACTACCAAATAGGCTCAGTCAGAAGATCACTTTTATAAGCTATAAGAAACATTATTTTCATTAAATTTTGATAGAAACAAAATTAATGAAACAGAATCTGTAAAATGTGAATACAGGACATTAAATGAAATCACATATAATAATTTACCAACATACATTTCTATAGTGTTCCTCAAATATTTTCCATGTAACCCCAAGTAACCATTTCTGCATCAAATTCTGTAAAGTTCATATGTATCACTAGTAAAATTTGTAATAATCAAAAACAGTGACTTGGTTCAAACATTTACATGCAATTACTAGAAAAATCATAAAAAAACAATAAGGGAAAAAGGTTACATGTTATTAAGCTGCTACAAGAACCAAGAGGAGCAAGTACAAATTGAAGTAGCTAAAGGAAGAAATAAGTATCTATATTCAGACACATGTGAAATGAGATCTGAATTTAATTCATTAAACAAAGAATACCAAAGATGACTCTACATGCCAGTTTAACATATTTCACACACATAGCAGGGACTTAAACTCACCATATTGTTTCTGTCCTGAATTTAATTGTAAAAAGGAAAAAATGAAAAAAAATTTAAAGAAAATAGAAAGGAGAGAGCAAACCTAAATCTGCTAAGCTATATAAATTTATACTGTATACTTATACACTGATACCATAAATATAAATCATGTTTACTTTAAGTCAGAAAAAGGTCCATCTGTTTCTCTATGCTTATGACTCAAAGTTTAACTGCACAATTCAAATAATGCTAAGACCTTTGTTCCAGAGAGAGGCACATATGTAAGGTTTGTAACTGGAAGAGATTTCAATAAGCCCCTTAAATCTGAACATGGACTAGAGGTTAAGAATCTCTGCTCCAAGTGGAACAGTGGATATTTCAGACATGACAATTCAAATCTTCAATGTGAGAGAAACAAAAAGAAGTGGTAGAGTGAAACATCAAAGTTAAAATCTCACTAAAGTGGCAAATTATATAAATAAAGCAAGAAAATAGACTATATGTTACCAGAAGAATGAAAGTAAAATGAGTTGTAAGTTTGAAGAAGTAAATGCTGTTTGAAACACAAAACCTGTTGGTTATATATAGAAATGTTCCCTACAAATTTTAATTCTCTGTACTACCATGAAAATTAATGGAAGGTGATTGAAGTATACAAACAATTCAAAGTTTGGTTTTCATAACAAATCCTTCCTCAAGGCTTCTAATTAGGAAGAATTTTCATTAATTTTCCTCCCACTTTGGGAGAAGAGGGTGGCAGCCTAGAGCAATGAAACAAAACCAAAAACAGAGCAGACTGACAGCTTGACAATAATAAGCTAAGAACTATAATTAGTAAACATATTCCTAAATTGAAAGCAACAAATATTAAAAAAAATACTGTTATACATTAGCTAAAGGTTAATTAATCCAAAACAGTTACAAATGAAATGAACATTATATTCTGATTATATAAGTTATGCAGCTCACTTCAAGATTAGCCAGTATTAATAATCTTGACAGTAGTTTTCAGATTAATTTAAACACAAGATCATTCTACTTTCTGTATTTTCATGTTGTTTCTATGAATAAAACAGAAAGATTACTGTTTCTTATAGAAATTAATGTTAAATATCCAGGCAGAAATGATAGTCAGTTGATGCTACCAAAGACCTTCCTGAACAGCATATCTGGTAACATTTGCTCAAAACTTTAGATAATATTCCATGTAAACAACATCAACAAACCAGTAAAAAAATTTTGACATTAAAAAAACATTTTTCCTTCTGAATTGTTGTCTTTAACAGATATCCCTATCTCCAGTTAAACAGCTTTATGTTCCAGTTAATGGTGGATAAATGTTACTTAGAAAGTCTTAAGCCGGGCGTGGTGGCTCACGCTTGTAATCCCAGCACTTTGGGAGGCTGAGACAGGAGAATCGCGAGTTCAAAGCCAGCCTCGGCAAGGGCGAGGCACTAAACAACTCAGAGAGACCCTGTCTCTACCTAAAACACAAAAATAGGGCTGGAGATGTGGCTTAGTGGTCCTGAGTGCCCCTGAGTTCCATCCCTGGTGCCAAAAAAAAAAAAAAGTCTTAAGAGCAAAAATTTATTTGTAGTATGATCACACAGCTTGGTCTGGAGATGTAGCTCAATGGTAGAACATTTGTCTAGCGTCCATGAGGCCCTGGGTCAAATCCTTAGTATTGTGTGCGTACATGTACTCACATACATACAGACACTAAATAAAATATACACACATATAAATATATATTTTTATTTTCATTCATACTGCTTGAAACAACTGTTATTTTAGAAATAGGTTTAACTATGTGAAGCCAAGAGCTTATAATTTTTAGTAATTTTAAAAATCATTCATATCACACCTACAGATTTTTCTAACTGTTCATATGCTACAGCAATATTATCATGAACAGATATGTATAAAGTTGTTTTTTTTTTTAAGTACCAGGGATGAACTCAGGGGCACTTAATGACTGAGTCAAACCCTCAGCCTTTTTTGTATTTTATTTAGAGACAGGGTCTCACTGAATTGCTCAGTGCCTCGCTAAATTGCTGAGACTGGCTTTGAACTTTAGATCCTCCTGCCTCAGCCTCCCAAGCCCCTGGGGTTACAGGTGTGTGCCACTGTGCCTGGCCGTATATAGTGGGGTTTTTTTGTTCTTTCTTTAATTTATTTATTTTATGTGGTACTGAGGATCGAACCCAGTGCTTCACATGGGCTAGGCAAGTGCTCTACCACTGAGCCACAACGCAGCCCCCCAAAATTATTCATCTTGAGTAAGGAAACGGCCACTATAAATTGTATATCCTAGATGGAAGAATGTGATGTGCACAACTGAATGAGGTTCTGCAGCACATACTACATGATGAAGAATGAAACTAAAACAAGGTCTGACCTTGATTTGAGGACTAATATTGCAAGATTTAAGAACATATGATAAATTTAATCAAAAATGTAAATCTTATCTGAATCATTTGTCTAACTAGTTCTGAATAAAAAGCCTACACCAAAGGGAATCTTATTTTTGTAGGTATAAAACAAAATCCAAAGAAGGGGGCTGAGGTTGTGGCTCAGTGGTAGAGTGCTTGCCTTGCCTGTGTGATGTACTGGGTTTGATCCTCAGCACCACATAAAAATAAATAAATATATTGTGTCCATCTACAACTAAAAAAATATTTTCAAAAAATCTAAAGAAGGAAGGGAGTAAATATGAATACTGGAATTTATTGAAGAAATTTTAAGATTGTAATTCTATATTGAATACCTAACTAAAATCCTAATCATTAATTCACAAAACTATTAATCAAGGAGGAAAAAATATGAATCAGATTTAGGTGACATTAATTTTTAAGCTCAGGTATCCAGACATATTTGAATGCTTTCTCTATTAAAAAACAGCAATTAAAGTTAGGCCAGGACATACAGAAATGCTAGAAATTTAGAAGCATATTTTATTTTTACCTCTTTTTGAGCAATGCCCATCCTATCCCTCCAATGCATCAACACAAGGTCTACTTTTTCTTTGGCAAACTTTTCAACTTCTTTAGCAGCTTTTCCAGCTAGTCTTTGCCATTCTGGAACTTTATTGAATTTTCCATACTGATCCTGTAAAATAATGTTGAAATCCATTACATACCTACTTACAAGTTTATTTTAAAACTCTATGTATGGCAGTGTCACATTATCTATTTAAAATGATAAAATAAATACTAGATGTTAGGGTTAAATGAAAAAACAAAGTGAACAATTTCTGCAATAAATTATTCTTTTTGTCTAAGAAACATTAGGGTTTCAAGACAATTCCTTTTTTGGTGGTAATAAGATGGAAGTGGGAGATGACACAGAAAGGAAAAAGGATTTGAAAACTATATATATATATATATATATATATATATATATATATAATTATTTTAACAATGTTACATGAAAAATGTTTAATTTTCTTGGGGATAGGCCAACTTAATAATTAACATAGATCTTATAAGAAAAAAATGCCAAGTAACTTCTTTCACTAACAACATTTATAATTTCATATGTATAAAATATCACGTTACACATTTGAAATAAAAAGAAATCCATTCCTGAATTTGCAAGTTAGAGAAATAAAACATTCAATAAAATTAATTCTATTCTTAGATTGTCATGATAGTTGTACAAGCTCTATATACTAAAAATTAATGCAATGTATAAAATAGGTGAATTTTATGGGATGCAAACTTTACTTCAAAAAAGCAGTTAGTAATAATAAAAAAAAATTACTACTTGATGAAGTGAATTTGTGGTCTGGATATGAGGTATACCCCAAAAGCTCCTAGATTAAAGCAGGAATGTTCAGAGGTAAAATGACTGTGAGAGTTGTAACCTTCTGAGTCCATTCTAATTTGAATGGATTGACTGGTTGGCAACTGTAGGCAGGTAGGTCCTGGCTACAGAAGGTGGGTCACTGTGGGGGGTGCTCTGAAAGGGTGCATCTTCCCTGTGGCCCATTCCCTTTCTCAGTTTCCTGGCTGCTGTGAGGGAAGCAGCTTCCCTCTACCATATCCTTCCCCCAGGATGTTCTGCCTCACCTTGTACCTAGAGCAACCAAGTCAACTGTTTATGGACTGAGAAACTGAGCCCCAAATAAACTTTCCTTCCTCTAAGTTGTTCTTGTCAGGTATTTTCATCAAAGCAATACAAAACTGACTAACTCAGAGTTCTTGATTTATTTCTAAAAAAAGTGTATAATAGTACTCTTAATCCTGAAGAGACATTCAGGACAAGCATATTTATATTTACCATTGCTATTTTCACATTATCTCTAACATGCATCCGATCAGCATCCTTCTCAGGAACCGAATCTGAGCTGTCCAAGTATGCCAGCAAGCCTGGTGGCTAAAAACAAACAATAACAAAACACAAAATCCATTTTAAAAACAACTGCACAAAAGGAAATTCAGATTTAAAAGTCTAACACTATATCTCAGTTATTGTAACACTTACTATAAGGTAAGTCCTCCGATAAATATCTTTTCAATTACAAACAACAACAACAAAAATCCCCTGTAATGGTGTATGTAATTAAATTTTTTTTGGACAGGAACACAAAAATCTTTCTATTTTCTCAACGAACTTACCAAAATGCGTTTCAACAAGTTTGTCGCAGTTGCATTATCAGCTGTCCAGAGCCCCACTAAATGTCTACTTAGCTGTCTGAAAAAAGCAGACGTTGAGAAAGGTTTGCTGCTTTATCTCAGCTAGAACAGAAAGGAATTTTTAAAAAACAAAATATCATATAATTATAAGAAATATGGCTACAGTAAAAAAAAGTCATTCTGATGTTAACATTATTAAAAATTAATATTTTAATGTGGAGAGGTGTTTGCAATAGTAATTGAAGTATTGAAAGTTTGGAATTTTTTCCAAATTAAAGTACTTTCCAGATAGCTACACTAATTTTCAAAGAATCTTAAACATGAAGGAGTGGGTTCTTATCCATTTAAAGAAAGTACGAATTAAAAAAAAAATTAGCTACGATGACATAAATTAGTTGATCTTTTCTGGACTTTAATAAACTTTGGCATCTGCTGTAAGAGTGGTCATGAAGCTCATCAGGGACGTAATCAAATAATCATCTACAGTTGTAGGTATTTACACATTACATTCCCAGAAAAACAAAGATGAATAGCAAAACTCTTTCATCAGAAAGTGAATACTACTACAACGGCTCATTCCTGATCCTATCTGCAAGCTAACATAAAGCAGTCATTACACTTATAATTTTCTTCACTGGTATTTGCTGGGTCTCATATCAGTGACTCCTAAAAAGGAGTTCTATTTAGGGATAAAAGGGGTAACATAAATGGTACATCTATTATAAATGGAAAACTATTTAATACTGTAATTCAAGTATTAGTTAACACTTTGGAACTTTCTCCAAATTAAAGTGCTTCCCTAATAAATACACTAATTGATCACAGTAGGGAAATTAACTGATTATGATAAAAAGAAACACAACAAGCAAATACCTAACGTGAGGTTTAATGGAATGAGATAACATTTTAATGGAAGATGGGATCTAACATTGCTAATAAGCTGTATTAAGGAAATAAACTTCCTATCTTTCCATCTTCTCAGGCAATATAGAAGATTACTTTAATGACTAACATTTACAAGTAAATCATGCAGATAGCTTTCTATAGTAGTATAAATAAAAAAACTATCGGCGAAGCAGCACACCACAGCACACAATAACTGGACAAGGTGACAAAAAATGGAAATTTGTAGTACTGAAATAAAATAAAACATATGTCAGTAATTTATGCTGTTGCTTAAAATGATATATGATTAAATATATTCATGATAGTGTTTTATTAATGCTATAATCTGGTATGACTAGGATAGCTGAAAGGGTCACATATCAGGAACCACAAAGAAAAACTAAAAGAACTGCAATTCATCTTGCCTGGAATAAATGAAGAGATTTATGAGTTTTCTTGTATTTGAATGATTTACTGAAAGATGATTCTCTGAAGGGGAAATTGTTTACCCACAAGAGATTTAGGATAAGCCTAGTTCAGGTTTCTTTTCTTTTATTTAAAGTAGAGCACCTAAATGAACAAAGGTATTTGAAAATTTAACTACGCAAGGTTCCCATATGAGGTCATGTGCATGCAAGACAGTCACAGAGGAAACAGAAGGGGAAAAGGCCCAGACATGTGGTTACAATTCCATAAACTTCAAGGCACTCTTTTCCATGTTCTAGTCTCATGACTGTGAGGTAAGAGCTTGATAAGACTGTAGGTTTAAAAAAAAAAAAGGAACTGGTCCCCTCATCCCAAGTTATCCATGGCAGGGACAATGACCATTTGGGCACAATCCTACAAGGAAAGGAAAAGTACTGGAAGAATCAAAAAAAAAAATGGAAAGTTGTGTAAGCACACAGCTAATTCAGTTTGTTTTATGTAATATCTAAATCCACTCTCTAAACAGCAATTTATAGCAAATTAAATCAGATGACTTACCTATTTGTAAGCATCCTTTGATCTGAACTTATTGTAAACATTGCAGTATGCAGGTGTCGAGGTAAGGCACCTTCACTTAGGGCAAGCTCCTGCATTTTTGTAGCAATTTCTTTGTCACCTTCCTTTGGAAAAAGGGTAAATGATCCCTAAAGCAGAAATCTAGAACGAGCTATCCCAACTTTAAAAAAAATTTATAACTTTAAACAAAATAATTATTCAGAATGTAATAAAAAGTAAAAATGTGACTTCCAATTATCCAAAAGTAACAGAGGGATAACATTTTAAGATATTATGTGACTTTGGAATAAGGTTTAAGTGTTTCCAAATAAATTACCTTACAAATTATACTTTACGAAAATTAATATTAAAATTAGGTTAATTTCCTGAATATTTGTCGGTCAACAAGGGGGAAATCAGCAATTCCTATCAAAGGCACATGCAAATATGGCTTGTTTTTGTTATTTTGATATATTCATTTTCATGATCAATAAAATTCTTTGTTTTTTAAAGGATGATGTGACGTTGGGGTAGTTCTTTTTATTCTGATTTTACTTTGTTTATACAGATTCACTTTGGCAAACATAAACAGGACTATTAATCAAAGAACTATGAATTAGATAAGCTGTGTATATTTAAAACAACCTATCAAAAAGTAAAAATGTTCATGTTAGTAAAAGTAGTACAAGTATTGAGTACTATTATACCAAATGAATATTTAATATGTACACAAATATGTACACAATATGTACACCATTTTGAACAGCATACAGTATGAGATGAAACTCACTAACATACTCATAGAAATTATACAGAGTGGTAAAGATACAGATGATTTATTTTTATCTATTCCTTGTATTTTTCTGTACATCTCGATTTTTCTTAAAAGATCATAGACTGCTTTTATAATTTGAAAAAAAAGATTGCCAGGATTTAAGTATAAATAGTCTTTTTCACAGAAATCAGCATTAATCACCAGCTGTGAATCTAGTATGTGTGCTTTGTACCTGAAGTCAAAAGTCAGCATTTTGGTTACACTGGGTATTAAATATTTTTGTTTATGAATGATTGGATGGCATGTATTATATGAATGGCAACACATTTTTTTGGCTGCATGGTCCTAACTTTCTTGGCTACCACAAGCTCTGTAAAACTGAAGGATGGGGTACTTACTTTTGGAAGCTAAAACTGAGCATAGAACCCAATAACTAGAGGGGGAAAAATTAGCCCTTAGTAGTATAGACACACTGAAAACGCAAATAAAGTTTGATGTTCCAACCAATTCAATGCCTTTTGAAAAATACAACAGATTCCTAGGGACATACTAACTCTATGCTTCTTATCTGGTTGTGAACTATACTGATCCATCACAATAGTGAGTATTTTTTCCCCCTCCTTGGTAAACAGAACACTCATGTTTTATCCAAATTGCTACTATGACAACAAAATAATACAAAAATTCAAGTCAATTAAATTGATGTCATTGTAAACATCACACTATGTGCTTGATGTTTATAACCATGATCAATTTTTTTTAAAAAAATACAAGGCTAAAGCAACTATTTTGAAGACACACATTCTCATAACCTCAATATCATATCTTAGTATCTAGAATTTCATTATAAATGTATTTTACTATGAGAAGTTTCTGTTGCTATTCTTATTTGATATCACCTTGCTCTGAATTCAAACAGACTTCTATGTAATCTCAGTACCTCAAGATTTCAATACCTTTATCATCATTATCTAGTGAAAGAAGGAGAAAAAGCGGACTTTTAATTTTTTTCAATAAAACACATAATGTAAGAACAAATTTATTTGCTCTATAACCCCTCTTACTCAGGAATTTAAAATTCTCACTTTATTATTGAGGATAATTTCTGCAACAAGTTTAAAACTAATTTCTGAATAGAGTTAAAATTACTCTTCTTACTCAGAGTTTTGCATATTTCCCATAAAAGGCAATTTTGTCATTTTTTAAAAAATATTTTTTAGTTATACATGGACACAGTGTCTTTATTTTGTTTGTTTATTTTTATGTGGTGCTGAAGATTGAACCCAGTGCCTCACATGTGAGGCAAGTGCTCTGCCACTGAGCCACAACCTCAGCCCCAATTTTGTCATTTTTTGATTAAGAGTCAATCAACATTCAAGTTTTTAAAATTTCAAAATTATTCTCACCTCTATTATTGCCTTCATAACCAATCCAGCTCCCTTTATAATTGCCATGGAAGGATGCTTTAGAAAGGGAAAGGAAAAGTATTTGTGAATAAAAAAGAATTTTATTCCAACACATTTAGCTCTTGCTATTAAGAAAGATATACAGTTTTATGTAAGGTTATGAACTATAAAATTAGGAAAGGATACATCTCAAAATCAGATCAGAGTTGGATTAAATATTTTAGGGAATCTAACAATATAGCTTCACAGATACTTGATATGCAAACAAAGAGTTTATAATAGAAAGTAGCTGGCACTTTTTTCCAATGTTTATAAATAGCTCTGCTAAATCTCATTTTATTATTTGGGAATTTGTAAAGAAAAGGGAACTTTGGGCATACCACAGGGGGGAAAAATAAATTTTTCTCTCCTTTTAAGATGGAAAACAGTGGTCAACTGCCATCAACAAGGCTCTCTACGTGAATCACCAAGAAACTTGCGGGCTAAAATGTCCTAACATGGTAACATTAGTATTAGGCTGCATTTGTCACTACAATAGAAGAATGCACGAACTATTTTAAAAACAATTTTATCCAAAAAGTAGCATTCCTAAATTAGTTATGTGGTAGGAAAAACACAAGATCTTACCTGGAAGAGTTTAAAGAGGGTTCTTCCATTGGAGGCTACCATCTCTAAAAGCATATCAAACTGCTGCCCTTCAGTTGTCTCACTATATGGAGCACAGAGGGCAAAGGTAAGGAAGTCCAAAAGTGAACTAATAACCAGGGCACCAGTCCCATGATCCTGAAAGAGAGCATCATACTGCCTTAAAAACTTAAACACAGGGAGCTTAAACGGCAAAAATATGTTCCTTTCTCTTATTCTATATGCCAGGCATAATTACTGACTTTAATTTCTCAACATCAAGTTCAAAAAAATTTTTTGGTAGTGGGGATTGAACCCAGATGCACTATATCACTGAGCCACATCCCCATCCCTTTTGGAGACAGAATTTCACTAAGTTGCTGAGACTAGTCTCAAACTTGTGATTCTCCTGCCTCAGCCTCCTAAGTCACTGGGATTACAGATATTGCACCTAGCAAGAGGTTCAAATTCTGATGACTTATGTAGTATTTCCTTTGCCAATGCAGCAAATCCACTGGCCAAATCCATCATCCTCAAAAGGAACATAATTAAAATTCAGTCAAATTTCGAGAGAATAACTGAAAATCCTCTGATGTGTATACCATGGTTAACATATTTGAATAAAAAACGATCTTTGACAATACTTGTAAGACTTTGGCAATTTGTTCATGTTTCTTCCGGTTATATGGAATGTCCACCTCCAAAACTGTTACCAGTGACTGAGGAACTAGATGTCAGTTAATGAGAAGATCTGACTTATTTTTAAAAGTTATTTCACAATTAGAATTTTCAAGAAAGAAACAAAATTCTGGAATATCAATGGAAAAATCTAAAAACTTTGCAATGTATCCTTTCCAGATAAATGGATATAGTACTAAAAGAAAATATTTTATTACTAGCGATCAAGCTAAACTGTGACCAATAAGGACCAAATATCAGGGCTGAAATACAAAAGCCCATATTGCACTTGTAGAAACCTTTCAACAATGGTAAAAGATTTCCCATGAAGACAAGTTAATGACAACTTACCACATGGGAATTAAATTTCTCCAGTAAATTTTCCAAAAACTTCTTTGAAGAGAGAAGAGAAGCTTTGTTTAGCTGTTCTTGTCTTAGGTCATAGTCATCATGCATGGGCTATTAATGGAAAATAGTGAATTTCATAAAAAGTCTCATGTGTTGGAATCACATAAAACTCATTTACAAAGAGTATTCATTACGAACTGGAATAATTAAAAACCATACCCTTTAAAGTGTATGGCAGAAAGGAAACTCAGGATTAAGGTTTCTCTTTAATTCACTTTTGGTAATAAATGCAAGGTTTACACAAGGGATTACTTATATTTGTTCTATACAACCAAGTTTGTCTAAAACACTTTATAAGGAAAAGTCCTAGACAGAATACAGAAAACAGATAAATCAGAAATTTCAAAGTTATACTGAACAATTGTCTCTCCCTCCACAAACTGGCACCAAGTTAGATTTTTACTGCACAAACAGCTTTCAAATATACTTCTTCAGCCTCAGTACCCTACTTCAGCATCTCAGCTCTTGCATGATAATCTGATCTATAAGCCTCCTTATCTCTAATCTAAATTCCACATACCACTACAGTGGACTTTCTGAAAATCAAACCTGATCGTGTTACTTAAAAATTTTTCAGTGTTTCTTACTAAAGATACAAACCTAGTTCCTTCGATACAAAAGGCTTCTGAATGACTTGTCTCTGCACCTTTCTCTAGCAGCAACTCCTAATTATGTCCCATATATATCTTATGACCCAAGCTTATTTGACTATTTGCTTCTTCCCAAACATACCTTTCTATATGCTGTTCTCTATCCCAAGAAGGTCTTCCCAGAACTGATAGATCCTGACCCATCTTTTAACATTCAGATCAAATTGAAGATCCTTAGAAAAACTGAGAATTTTCACCTTCCTCTTACCACCAAAAAAAAATAAGTGCTATATTTCAGTGATACCACGGCCCCACGACCTTGTGTTGTACGACCTTGTGTTGTACATATATAACTACTTTACTAGACTGTTAGCAATTTGAAGGAAGGAAGGAAGGAAGGAACTGTGTCTTAACATCTTTGCATTTCTAGCACCATAGAACACTGCCTGGTATATAGGATGTATTAAGTAAATGTTATTTGAGCAAACAAATGGCTTTGAGAGCAACTTATGAAATGTAGAAGCATGGTACTGGGCTCACAGAAATTAAAACCTTCAGTCAACTTAAGAAAAACTAGTTTCCTTAATAAAAGTACTACTTACACACATGAGAGCACAAAGCATATCAACAGCCGCATGGATCACTCCATTGTTGCTCCTCTTGAGTGCTTTTACTACCTTCACTCCTAGACGTTCCCGAAACCTTGTGGAAAAAAAGCAAGTATATAATAGCACCATCAAAACATGTTAGCATTTTATTGTTAAATATGGTAGATCATCTTAAGTTTCCATTGTATATGGTAGCAATTACATATTTGAACTCCATCTCTCAAATATGTTTTCATAATAATTTTTCTTTTGAGCAGGAAATATTTTTAAGGTTAACTAAAAGTATAAGACAAGTAATTTCCCATTCAAATTCACTAAAATAAGAGTCAGAGTGATATGACTCATGATTATTCGATCAATATCCTTCATCAGCCCCACTCATCTTCCTTTTTCATTTCTCATTAATACAAACTTCCAAACCACCACATAAAAGGTATCAGGTATAGTCGGCCATAAAGAAATAAATTATTCAGTATTTTCTATTTCGAGTTGTTCAAAATCTGTAAGAGAAGCTAAGTTCAAAAGACAACTTACTTTGGAAGCTGAGTGAAGGCCAGAAAACCAGCTTTGGAAGCTACAAGTCTTCTCACAGCCTGGAACTGACTCTCAAGTTCTGCATTTGAAGCAACAACATCTCCCTCTTGGGACAATAATGCTGTTATGGCATTATTGATCAGTTTTTCTTTGTTTTCTGAGAAAAGACCCTGGTTGAAGAAACAATATTTTAGAAGTTTCCATACCAATTAATAACAATGAACAAATTATGATTCAATTTATCTTACATCCTGTGTTACTGCATGTAGAACTCCACTATATGAAATATTAGCATTGAACCTGAATACAGCATCTGCAAAGTTGGCATCTGTAGGGAGAAGAGAAAGTTCAAAAAGAAGATTTAGAGATCTATATTCCTAACTCTTATATTATCAAGTAGATGAATGGAAATACAACAGTAAAATCAATACTTACTTGGAGGTGCAGCTAAGAATCTCAGATGTAGGCTCTCTACTTCCTCATCAACAGGCATACTGAGTAACCCCCATCGCTGACCTTTATGGGTAGGTGTCATTTTTACACAAACATCTCTGTTACCAGAGGCTCTTACTCCATCCAGCAAACTTGCTAACAAGGAATCTCTAGGCAAGGTAAAAAATAAAAAGGATTTAGAAATGATAATTAAGGGGAATTTTGATTCAGAATGTAGCGTAGGCACGTTAGTAGGTAACCTGCTCTGGGAAGCACCAAGAATAGAGCTTTAGGAGAGCCTAGAGTCCTAACACCAGTTTTTCCTATTGCTGCTATGTGACCTTGTATATATCAATGTAAGCACTGTAGCTTTAATGTTTCTCTAAGATTATCTTTTTAACACCTTTACTTGGGTCTATCTTACAAACCACAAAATGCACTCCATTACAATATTACAATTTTTAATATATTTATAAAGATGTATAATCCTCACAATCCAGCTTTTTTAAAAAACATTTTTTAGTTGTAGTTGGACACAATACCTTTATTTTATTTATTTATTTTTATGTGGTGCTGAGGATCGAACTCAGCGCTTCATATGTGCGAGGTGGGCACTGAACCGCTAAACCACAACCCTAGCCCCCACAATCCAGCTTTTATATAATTCCATCACTACAAAAACTGTCTTTTTGTGCCCATTTGTGAAAAAACAGCCCCAGGCTACGACCAATCTGCTGTATTTATAGTTTCGCTTTATAAAGAAATTTCAAAAAAACAGAATCAAGACAATGTATAGTCTTCTATTCATGTCTTGCTTGTTTTATTTATCTTATGTTTTGTGGTTTATACAAGTTGCTAATAGTTCAATCCTTTTTATGTCTAAGTAGTACCTCACTGTACAAATATACAACATTTGATCTATCCACTCACAAGCTAATGTATATATGGATTTTTTTCTGGGTTTTGGCTATTATGAAACATTATTTTGAACATTCACATGCAAATTTTCTGTGGACATGTTTTTATTTCTCTTGGATAAATACCTCATGGTGGACTTGCTGGGCTATGCAACAAGCACATGTTCAACCTCTTCAGAAATTGCTAAATTTTTTCAAAGTGGTTTTATCACTTTATCTTCTCACCAGAAGTATGAGAGTTCCAGCTTTTCCACATCCTTGACAATTAGCACTGACAATCTTTTGATGTTAGCCATTGTAGTGGATCCAAAGTAGTTTTAATTTTCATTTCCCTGAGTTATGATCTTCTCATGTATTTATTTAGCATGCAGTTATTTCTTCTAGTCAGGTGTTTATGTAAATCTTTTGCCCATAGGCTGTTTGATCTTTTTAGTATTGAGTTGCAGGAATTCTTTACATATTGTAGACACAAGTTTTTTATCAGTTATGTGTTCTGCAGATACTTTCTCCCTACCTGTAGCTTGTCTTACTATTTTCAAAGTTTTAAATTCTGATGATGTCTAATTAATCAACATTTTCCTTTTCTAAATTGTTTTTATTATATCTAAGAAAAGTGTTCCTAACCCTAGTTAAAAAGAAGTTGCTTTACTTTCCACATGTAATCATTATTAGGATAATGACACCTTTGTCCTAGGCTACAGTCAGGAATAAATAGGATAATGTACATAAGGTATTTGACAAACTGAGTATTGAGATCTCTCCTCTGATTAAAACACCTGCACTCGTTTTTTCCTTGAATTTGAAACAGGAAAAATTGTAACCTTTTGCTTATATTTCTAGTCTTGTTGACTTCTGACTGAGAGCTTTCTAAGATAAACTGTGGTCATATTACAGTGAAGAACAAACAAAAAAGAACAAAAAACCTCAGGAAGGTTGTATTGTACACAGTGGCAAAATATACCAAAACTGTGTAGATTAACTTTAAAAAACAAACTCTGTCTCGAACCAACTCACAACAGTGTGAAAGAACTACCTGAGATATAAGAATTGCCAATCTCATGGAAACAGTTTTAGTATGCAAAGGGAAATGCAAATGTTCATATCAGACATTAGACATTCACATTAGCAATTATGTGTGTTATGAGCCACAGCAGCTCATAGGTTTTCACAGGAAAAATAATTCAGAGTAACATAAAAATAAGAAGTATATTCCAGGTTTACAGTGTTAGTATATAAAAAACTCACTTCAAGTGTATTTTAATATATTAAAGTAACTTGCTATTCTTATCCAATTAAAAACTGAAAGTAAGAGGTGCTATTTTGAAATACTTTAAAAACACCAGTGGGCTGGGGATGTACCTCAGTGTAAGAGTGATTGCCTATCATGTACAAGGTCTAGGTCTGATCCCAATATTATAATATTAATTGTAGCTTAAAATATTAGCATATAAATAACTAACTTCAAGTGTATTTTAATATATTAAAGTAACTTGCTACTTTTATCCAATTTAACAATGAAAGTGAGCAGTACTTTTTTGAATACTTTAAAAACACCAGTGGGCTGGGGATATTCCTCAGTGTAAGAGTGATTGTCTTTCATGTACAAATGCCCTGGGTTTGATCTTTAGCATGGAAAGAAAAAAAGAAAGTTACAGAAATACACTGTGCTTTCATCATTTCATTTAAAATCAAACTACTTTTATAGTCTACTACTTTTAAAATCAGACTACTTTTATAGTCTTTAGGAATTTGAAACTTGAATGTAGATCATTTTAAATAGGCAATAATATCTTCCAAAGTTAAATAATTTTAAAGTTCTAGATTAGATTATAAATATTTGTTTTTCCTTTTCGATCAAGCACTTTGTACATGCTGGGAACTCAAAAGCATGATGAGAAAAAAATAAACACACACCTTTCTGTTGAAGAATATTTCCGAACTTGTCCTTTTATAAATTCAATGGTAAAAAGTTGTGGATTTTCTGAGTCACAAACCAAAGCAAATACCTAATGAAAAACAAAAGAAAGTTCAGCAACAACAACAAAACAATTAGCTTTATAGTATTTCATTATAAAAATTGCATGCCATCATTTAGTTTACAAAAGTCAGTATTTAAAAATGCAACTTTTTTACACTGTCAGAGTTTAAATTTGGTTAAGAGTCTTATTAAAATTTTCAAACAACTGTTGAATAATAAGTTCCACTTCTTATATAGTTGGAAAATAACTTTTGGAATCTTCATTGATAAATTCATGAGGTCAATAATCTTTATTAGATCAATAAATCTAAATGGGTTAGGAATTAAATATGGACTGTTTCCTCCCATTCCTTAGGAATGAGTAAATATTTTAAAATAGAAAGAAAATTATTCAAATTTATCAATAGGAAGAAATCTCACTTAAGCTAATCATGCTGAAACTTACTTCCCCCAAAGGCTTCAATGTTGCAATGTTATAGGTTGCTGGATCACGTTCTACTAAAGATGTTTCCGTGAGTGCTAAAAGTCTTTTTACAGGTTCCTTCAAACAAAATAGAGATTAAAAAGTTACTGAAGATAATTGTGGCAACCAAATGACTAAATTTTTATTTTTAACCTATAGGTCTTACCGAATGTCTAGGTGATATTTTTTGTACCACAAACTCTGCTAAAGACGTGATGGATTCATCCGTGCTATATTTTCCAAAGCGAAGATTCAAATATTGCTCAAATTCTAAAGGTTCTTTCCTGATCCGCAATGAAATACCTATGTAGTTGCCAGCATGATCTATTGCGCTTTTGATAATCTCTTCTCTTTGCTCTGATGCAAATAAATGCTGCACAAATTTTGAATTTTTAAAAGTCAAGAGTTAAAACAACTAAAATGTGACCATATTTAATCAATTCATAGGAAGGATATTAAAGTAATATCAAAGTAGCAATTCTAGAGAAGAAAGGCAACGGAAACTTCTCAGAAGGAAATAAGCAGTTTTTAGTTGAAAGACTGTTACTAAATCAAAATCACAAAAGTCTGAAAAATCTGGGGCATACAGCCTTGCATCTAACTCACTGAATGGAAATTATCTCAATTTCTTAAGGTCTGGCTCTTACCACCTTGTGCAAAAACAACATGCTAGGGCTCCATAAGGAATCCTTTCAAATCCACTGGGGTGGACAGGTACTATGTGGGTAGAATTCCAGGTCAACCAAACTTATTTATTCTGTTTTACATAGTGGGTTTCCTTGCAAGATTATGTTGAAGAATGTTTAAATGTTTACCAGTCATCGCCCTACTGATGTTACAAATCAACTTTTAGGTTTGTACTTACAAAGGTAAGGTTAAGGAGATATAGCTACTTGCATTTGGTGCCTGGAGACCAGAAGTGCTATAGGTTCTGCAAAAGGCAGAGAAATATCCCCCATAAAAAGAGATTTGTCCTGGCCAGAATGCCAATAGCTCCTCTGCTGAGAAGCACTGGACTGGATCATGTTAAAGAAGCTTATTTTATTACGTAAGTTCATTTCAGTCACCACTAATGCAGAAGATATTAAATTTTTGTTGAATTAATTTGTTGTGGTATCATATATTATAGTGAACCAATGTATTTAAACTAGTGTCTCTTAAAAGGCAAAGAATATATAGTCGACCCTCGTTATCTGTGGAGGACTGGTTCTAGGAACCCCCAGGGATACCCAAATCATAATACAGTCAAGTATTGGCATATAATCTGCATGCATTCTTTTATGCATTCACATCATCTCTAGATTACTTATAATATCTAATACAATGTAAATACTATGCAAATAGCTATTATACTATACTATACTGTTTAGGGAATAATGACAAGGAAAAAAGGACATGTGCAATATTTTTTCTGAGTATTTTCAATCCACAGTTGGTTGAATCCAGGGATGCAGAACCCACAGATTTGGAGGGCAGATTATCCTTAGAAAATGAATAATTCAAATTAAATCTGTCACCAATCAAGAATAAACATTGTTGATAAAGTATTAAACAGCAGTCATTCATATCCAACTTACTGTTCCATTAAAGAGCTTGGTTGATTTACTGTAATACAGTTATGTTTTTAGGGTCTAAAAGGCCTCATACTTTTAAACATACATGTTTTCCACCGAAAACTAATAGTTGCAAAATTGCACTGCCCAGAGAAGACACACCTGTGGACAGTGCACTTGAGACTTCTTTAGGGTAGGAGAGAAAACCAAGCTTTGTTCTTTAGTTCTTTCCTCTTTGGGGTCTAGACTCAGAGATAAGCAAATTATCTAGCTGTGCGCTACCAAATGAAGGAAATTAGGATAGTACCAACCAAGTGGGTTCTAGGACAAAAAAAGGCCTACAACTCTAAAATGCAAATTATATTTTATAAATCAGATTATCTAGCTGCCCTACCCTCAATCATTGTTTTTTGTTTGTGTTTTGCCTTTTGTTACTATCTACACTTTTGTTTATCTAAAAGTTCTAGGCTTGCCTTGGCTCTGCTTCCCAGGGAAGGATATTTTATCTACAAAACACTAAAATTTGGGGTAATGTTTCCAGGCTTCTAAGGGAGCTACAGTAATTAAAATTCTTAAGACAAAGGAATCTTTCAAGTAAGTCCAACTTGGTTCCTCTTCTTAGAGACTATATTGCCTACATTTGAGATTTTGGGTTTAAATTTTATTAAGGAAAGCAGGATAGTTCAAAAGATGATCACCATCTGTAGTTTGGCTTCTACTACTGATTTAAAAACAGGATTTCAGCATCTTAAGTAGATCTGCTGTATCCCACAACTTACTTAAAAATAGGTCAGAATCCAATATAAAAACAAGCAATAAATTCCAAATATGGCATTTCAATACTTACTTGCATTACATACTACAAACAGCTTGACAAAGGACAAAACACTCTTCATAAAAATAAAAATATTTTATATTACTTTTTAAATAAGCTTAGAAACTTTCAGGTAAGACATTAGTACTAATGAAAATAACAACTGTAACTACAATTTACGGAACACTACTAAGCCACACATTGTACAAAGCATTTTAGGTAGATTATCTTACCCAATCTTCATGAAAAACACAAGATGATATATTACTCTCCTCACTTTGTAGAGCAGCAAATGGGTTCAAATCTAATTATTTCTGACAGTAAAGCCTCCACCCTGAATACCCTACTTCCTCCCCTGAGGTTCACATGAATTTTGAAAATGAAGTGTAAAAACACTTCCTTCTTTCAAATAGGTATATTCCTTTTTAAATGCCGTTTTAAAAACATTACTTACCAATCTACTAAATCCTCCATAAAGTATACAAAATCCTCCTTGATAATCAGAGAGATCTACAAAGCCTTCAATATTTCTATAGTCATAGGAACAGAGTACTCTGTTGGTTGTAGGATTAATTTGGTCAAAGCCTCCAGGAGTTACTTCCAAAATTACAGGTTTTCTTGTGTCACTCCAGTGATGCTTATAGCAGTTATACCTCTAGAGAAAAAGAATTACTTTTAAATACACATTCAAGCTTACTATAAAATACAGTTATATTTAATAAATCAGTTACTGCTGAAACAACCAAAAATCAAAACATTATATTTATAGCTACTATCCAAATTGTGAAAACATTTAATTTAGCTGGAGAGGCTGTGTTTGTTTAATTAAAAATGTTCACTCTAACTGAAGACAATATGTTCTTTTTTAATTAGCAAATATTTAGGGTAACAAAAGTTCATGAAACAATTTTAAGTGACTTATGTAAATTAAAGGCAGGGGGTGGTAAATTAAATGGGGGCGGGGTGGGCAGGCCTGTAGTCCCAGCAACTCAAAGTCAAGGTAGGAGAAAAGAGCCCAGAGTTCCAGGCCAGCCTGAGCAATACAGTAAGACCTCATCTCACATTGTAAAAAATGAATATTCTAAATAGAAATATATTCTGGAAGACTAAAAGAGTTTCAATGGGAAAAAATCTCATTTTTTGATGATACATTCTTTTAACCCACGTTGATATTGACAACAGCTAAATCACATTTCAAAGGAAGTCATAATATTCAATTTAAATGACCTGGCTTGGCTCTATACATTAATGTATGTTTTGTTTTTTTCTATATACAAAACCATTCTGAAGCCTAAATTTTACCTGAATCTTTTCTAATCAAAGTACTGGGAAGTTTTCTTTGAGTCTTAATCATATTGGCAAGAAAAAAGATTTAATCAAGGCTGCTAGGTGAGGCAGAAGAGGAAAAGAGATTTAAATTAAAGGATAAGTCAGGCAGAGAAAGGATAACATGGTGTCACATGTGAAAAGAATATCCCTTCCTGCTATGATTTGGATATGAGATGTCCTCCAAAAGCTCCTGTTAATGCAGGAATGTTAAGAAATAAAGTGATTGGATTATGAAAGATGTAACCTAACCAGTCTACTCTAGTTTAAATGGACTGAGTGGTAACTGTAGACAGGTGGGGCATGGCTGGTGGAGCTAGGTCACTGGGGGGTATGCCTGGAAGGGTGCATCTTCCCTGTCCACACACCTACTTCCTCAACCCCTGTCTTCCTGACCCTGTCATGAGTTAGGAGCTTTCCTTAGCCATGCCCTTGCCCCATGATATGCTGTCTCACCTTGGGGCCAGAACAATGGAGCAGGCCATCCATGTATGGACTGACCTCTGTAACAGTGAGATCCAAATAAACTTTTCCTCCTTTAAGTTGTTCTTGTTGGGTGTTCTGATCACACTGACAGAAAAGGAAACTAAAACACCTCCCAAGCCCAAATAAGTTTTCTACCCATCAGTATGAAGGGGAATACATAGTCAACTGAACAATTCTCAAATTAAAAATAAATTAGTTGCTCAGGAGTATAACTATTTCTGATATTAAAATCAGAAAGAAATTCTCTTGTAGGTGTTCAGAAAAGAGTAAGGTGTTAAGTCATGAACACTCTCACATCCCAACACTAACTTCAGCAATGACATTCATATGATCAGTATCACCAATCTATGGCCTCATACACAGCACAGCCCCCCTCCCCACATATATACTTTCTGCAGAAAAACAAAAAGACCTGCATAAGCCCAAGACTATATTTAGAGCCTTGATTTTGAACTTAAAAAAGATCAATGCCATACCTCTCCATAGGAATGAGTATAGAATGGAGGCCACAAAAAAATGGTGTTCCTTTCAAACTAGGCTTGCTTACATACCCCAGACCCACTCCACAGGATATTCTCCATATCTTCCAGCAGATAATCACCTGTCATTAGTGAGATATACTGATGGAAACTTCTCATTATCCCTAAGGACTGCAGAGACCAGGCCTAAAGGATTTTGAGAAACCCTAATTGCAAAGTATGTCTAGGTTAACTGGAGGACTTACGCCAAATTCAACTTCTGTAACTTAACTTTTTTGTGTAGATGTCACTTTGCATACCTTAATCCGGATATAAAAGTAAGTGGACTAACTTCAGTCAATCATCTAGAGATACTGTTTCTACCTCAAAGTTTTGAAAAGTATTAAGTGACTGAAGTTTACTGGTATAAAGGAAAGCTTAGAAGTAAAATCCCCAAGTATGTTTCTGAAAACAGTTGTTTCCCAAAAAGATGAGATGTACAGAAAACTTACCTGCTGAACAGAATAATTAAAATAATTATATCAAGTTATGATCTACAGGAATTTGACCTTGGCTCAAGAATAAGAAACCAGCCATTAAACTATTTTAAATGGCTCCTGAGCAACCAACCAATCACTAGAGTTAAAATCAGTGAGGCTCCAAGATGCTAAAACAAGCAGCAGAATACTCAAAGACAAGAGAGCTAAAGAGAGAGGAAAGGTGCTGCCAGCATAGTTCCTGCCTTTTGTCAGAGGTGAGGGTTTTGTACAGTGCTATAAGTTTAGGCATTATTTTTCCCCATTATAAAAGTAATACACACTCATGGACAAGAAATTCAGAATTTCAAGACGGTAAAAACAAAACAAAAGAACCCCCCTAACACCCCACAAATTCCCATTCCTTTCCCCCAGAAATCTCTGGTTTAGTTTAAATTCTTCTGTAACATGACTGGAGACAGCCTGGGAAAGTTAAGATTCCAATAAGCAACTATAATTTCCCCCAAAGCTGTCAGTACACCATGCCAAGCTTTAGTATGAGCCGGATCCAGGGCAGGAACATGTAATAAACACAGTTTCAATGTTCCCAAACCTTAAAACTTTAATGACTTGAATTAAGAAACTCCTCCACTAAATAATTACTGCATGCCATTGATCATTCTAATCATTTGATACGCAGCTACTTTTACAAAGGAATGTTATCTGAATAAAATCATTAATCATGGTAGAATGATTTCTACATTAAAGGGCAATATTTAAGCAAATAAAAATACTTATTAATAAATGTCGAATATTTACCCTTCCTGTGATTTTTCCCTCTGAAAAATCAGTTCTAAATCTCTGAAAGAGAACACATAACCACAGTTAATGATAACAAACTGGTCAAGAAGACTCATGAGAAAGCACAACTTAATAATCTGACACTAAAAACTGTTTAAGGATATTCAATAAAAAAGTATGGAATTTATTGAAGAACAAACTAGATTTAACATACAGCACTTTTTCTTGTATATGCACTTTAGGCTAGTAAACTATCAAATACGAAAGATTTTTCAGGCTTTCTGTTGGAGAAAAGGAAAAGTTTCACATTTAAAGATTAGTAAGAAAAAATAAGCACAGTGGGTACAGAAGCTGAGAATATCAATGTTCACACTTAAGTGTAACTATTTCACTTCAAAGAGAAAAGAAATTTAGTTCATAAACAGGGAACCTTTTCTTACCAATGCTTCTGTAAGAAGTTCTGTTCTGTGCTCTGTAGAAAATTTTAAAGTCTCTGACTTTTTCCCACTGCCTTTACGAAATGTGAGATTGAACTCTGTTCCTTGACCTTTTCCAACGGGGCTGATGCTGCAAATGTCTCCATAAGGCCACTAACAAAAATAAAGGAATTCTTTCAACTGGGGTTAATATATAGTAAAATGAAACACTTATTACTTTAACTTCATATTCACTGATGAAATGAGCTCAATTTTTACAAAATAGTAGAAGTCTAGAAGAAGTCAAATTTTAAAGGTTTTTAGTCATCACAGATAACCACAAAAATCTTACCTATGTTACAATTTTAATGATTAATGACATTAATCTAAAGCAATTAAAATAAAAGTGAAAAGAATTAGGGAATAACATTTTATGATTACTTGTAAGTCTGTTAAAAAAGCAATCTACAAATCATGCCTACTTTAGAATTAAAATAAGCTAAAATATCTTTAAATATGCTTATTTGTCCATGTTCAGTTGTTTACAAAGTCTTGCCTTTATAAACAAGCAATTCTACCTTCCATAACAAGTACTTTATACCATTTACACTTGTGACATACTTTTTACCTGCCTTGTAATAACAATATTTAAAAATTATAAAGAACTACTTTACTAATTTTACATAAAAGAGATGGCTACAATTAAGAGTAGCACATCAAAAAATTCTCTCCTGAGAGCTTAAAAATAAGCTCATCTGCTCCCTTCTTCATTTATTTATTTTTGGTTCTGAACACACAGCATTATATATAATAAGCATATTATATCTCTTTAAGGTTTGATATTTCTATCCTAACATACTGATTTCAGGCCAGAAGTAATGGATCATACTCTGATTTTTTAAATTCATGGAGAGTTCATTTAAATAACAGCATCTAACATAATTACCTGATTAGTTACTTCTAAGGTATTGGGATTATACGTTGTAATTGCATGGGTTCCAACTGAAAAGACACGCTTATACCTACAAAGACAGACAAGGGCTTAAATTTAATTTTAAACAAAAAATCTTATGAAAGAATATATGAGATACCAACACGGAAAGAACATTTCAATAAATAAATAGAAATGTGTTACTTGATTAATGGTGACTAAATACAGCTGAGTTTTATATTCTCATCTTAATGTTCTAAAATGTTACTGGTATTAAAATTTACCCACCATTCTTTTGCTGTTAACTTTTAAGAGTTCTTCATTAAAAAGTAAATAAGCACCTTAAGATATTAGCACAGATTAAACTGGCAGAGCACCAGCTGAAGATGGTGGATTTTAAATAGAAAATTTTTATTTTAACAAAAAACAATGCATAATACTAATTCTTTCAAAATCTCCTTTCAACAAAATGATGTAAAGGAAGGAAGAGCTATGGCCCGCAACTGGTCGGTCACAGCAATATCAGGGGTCAATTTCTACTTAAGCAACTACCTATTACATTAAAGTACTGCAATTTTATAAGTACCACAAACAAATTTTCACTTCTCACTTCACTTCCTTTAAGTAACATATCCAAATAAGAAAAACATTTGGATACCAGTAATCTTTTAGAAAAGAAAGGAATTCATAATCAGAAAAGTGAAAGTTGAATTAGAAAAGCATTTAAAATTGAAGAAATAGATCTTTGGATATGAAATATTAAAATGGGTAAAACCTCAGTATACAAAAACAAAAAAAATAAGAAAAGAATTCTAAATACAGAAGAAATTTAAAAATAATACTGCAACACAGTGCTGATAAATCTGAAAACTAAGAATACATCAACCACTATATAGAATACTTTAAGAAAGCCATAAACAAACTGTACACTCCAAAAGCAGCAGGCTCCAACAATTTCAAGAGAGAAGAAACCTTAGAGGCCCAAACTTCTCAATTGTTCCAGAAAGCAGACCAAAGACAGGTTCTTAATTCTCTCAGTGATACTAAAGTCATGCACAAAAAGAAAAAAAAAACCTATTTTAAAAATAAATACTAGTGTTAGGGTTTGGATGTGAGCTTATGTGTAAGACAATACAAGAAGGTTCAGAGAAGAAATGATTTGGGTTATAAGAGCCTTAACCCAATCAGTGAATTAATCGCCTGATGGGATTAACTGAGTGGTAGTTAAAGGCAGGTGGGGTGTGGATGGAGGAAGTAGGGCATTGAGGGCGTGGCTTTGGGGATATATTTATTTGTATCTGGCAAGTGGAGATCTCTCTCTCTCTACTTTCAGATGAGCATTTGAGTTGCTTCTATCCACCACACTCATTTTAGGAAAACTGTTCAATATTAGAAAAATCCATTAATACAACTGATCATATTTACTGAAGTATCTATTTGTAGTTAAGATATTTTAAAATTATGTTTTGTTAATCCATCCAAAAATGGATGTTAAATTAAATCAAATGCCTTTTTGACATCTATAGAAAAGATCATGTTTTTCTGCTCTGAATTACTAATACATTAAAAAGACATATATTATCTTAAACCAACAGCCATTATTAGACTCACAGGTAACACACTAGAAGTATTCCCATTATGATCAAAAGATCTCAAAGATTTTAATTTTTATTGTCCTTTTTTTCTAATCAGCATATTATACAAAGATCAAAGTTGTTTCTACTTGGACAAAAATAAAATAGACTTAATCTTTATCATGTATTCATTAAGAAATATTTCTGTATTATGAATTTCCCCCAAATTTTACATGTCTAAAGTTAAATGGGAAACTAAAAAATGAAAGCACTTCCTTCTAACATATAAATAAACACTCCGTTGTTTCTAAAGTGGAGTGAGAGTTGGGGAATAAGCAAAGTAGGTAAGGATTTATCTCAACAGCTAAAGAGTCACAAAAATTCAGAAATTTAACCAAGTAATGTGAAATAAAGATTCTGCTCAAATCAATGTTTAGCTTAAAAGACTACACAATGAAAATGAATGTTCAACAGCAATACGAACTCACATATTCTGTTTTGTAGAATCAGCTTGAGACAAAAATGAGAATCTTTATAATCCTAAAGTAAAACTACTATATTTTATTCTTCAAGTACAAAATGTTAAGAATTAAATGCTTGAAATGTCCCAGAAGTTAACTGCTATTATGTGCAGTTTCAGAGGCTAAGTCAAGAAAATGTTTTCGCTTCTGTACCTTCTTCTTCTAGTCTTTACAACTATGTCCCTTCTAACATCTTTTATTTATTAAACTTATTTTTAACTGATACATAAAAAACTTAAAAATTACGCACATTAATGGTACCATGATATTTCCATATATGTATATATTGTATAAAGCACATAGGTTAAACATATTCATCTTCTCATTCATTTACCATATTTTCATGGTAAAACATTAAAAATCTTTTCTTCTGGCTTTTTTTTTGGTGGGGGGGTACTAGGGCTTGAACTCAGTGGTACTCGACCACTGAGCCACATCCTTGGCCCTATTTTGTATTTTATTTAGAGACAGAGTTTCACGGAGTTGCTTAGCGCCTCACTTTTGCTGAGGCTGGCTTTGAACTCTTGATCCTCCTGCCTTCAGCCTCCCAAGTGGCTGGATTACAGGCATGTGCCACAGTGCCTAGTTTGTTCTTCTAACTTTCTGAAATATAACTGCTATTATTTATGGACATGCCACTGTGCAATACCACACCAGCTTTTTTTTTTTTCTTCTTTTTTTGAGGTGCCAGGGATTGAACCCAGGGCTTCTTGCATGCCAAACAGGCACTTTACTCCCAGAACTTCTTAATCCTATCAACCTTTCTGTTCCTCCCTCCACCTTACCATCTTTAGCTTCTGGTAACCATCATTTGCTACTTGCAAATTTTGAGATCAACTTTTTTAGATCCCGCCTATGAGTGAGCTCATGTAGTACTTGTCTTTCTGTGCCTGGTTTATTTCACTAATGATTTCCAGTTTATCCAAGTTGTTGAGAATGACAGAATTTCATTCTCTTTTATAACTGAATAGTATCCCATTGTGTGTATGTATCACATTTTCTTTTATCCACTTGTGGATGGACACAAGATATTTCCAATTCCTGGCTACTGTGAACTGTGCTACAATAAACTCAAAAGTGCAAAAAGTCTCTTTGTTATGCTGATTTTATTGCCTCTGGATATATATACCCAGTAGTGGGGCTGTTGGATCACAGGGTAGTTCTATTTTTAATTTTTTGAGGCCCCTCCAAACGGTTCTGCACAGTGGCTGAATTAATTTACACTCCTACCAACAGTGTGCTAGGTTTCCTTTTCTCCACATCTTCACCAATTTATGACTTTAGTCATTTTGATGTAAGTCATTCTTACTGGGGTGATATTGTATCTCTGTGGTTCTAATTTGCATTTCCCTAATGATTAGTGATGTGAGCATTTTTTTCATTTACTTTTTTTAAACTAGACACATTGGATTTATATTAACTTACATTAAAATACGCTCCTTTAATTTCTACAAATAAAAATGTTAAAACACCCTTAAATTTTCTAATCTTTATGCATACTGATCTTTTTTTTTTTTTTGGTACTGGAGATTGAACTCAGGGGCACTTGACCACTGAGCCACATCCCCAGCCTTATTTTATGTTTTATGTAGAGACAGGGTCTCATGAGTTGCTTAACGCTTTGCCCTTGCCGAGGCTGGCTTTGAACTCGTGATTCTCCTGTCTCAGCCTCCCTAAGTACTGGGATTACAGGCTTGCACCACCGCGCCCGGCTTGATTTCTCTTTCAAAACAATTTTTTATAACATTATTATTTTCATGTGATCACTCCATCCACCTCTTGAGGGGAAAAAAACAAAACAAAACTAACAGGTTAGAACAATATTGTATTAGATATTTCACAGACTGACCCAGTACAATCCAAAATCAGCACCCAATGCTGTGCTGGGTTCGATGATATGGTAGTGAATAAGAGAGAGAGTCCTCTCAAGAGTTTCTTCCTAACAATTTGTTATTATTTACTTCAGGCATCTGAAATGAATTTCAAAGTAGTCATGTCAGTCATTGTCTGAAAACTACTTTCAGACCTAGATATATTTGCCAAGTATAAGTGTTGATACCAAGAGATAAACCAAAATATACTGGGTTATCATCACAATGTCATACTCTTCTGCACAGAAAATTCGTATCATTCAGTTTTTTAATAGGGAAAATTTAATACAGTTTTGTTTCAGTGAATTACAAAAAAAATATTTGTTTATTATTAAATAATGGTCCTCAAATTCTTGAGGGAATGAGACCTTTGTGTATTACTTTTATTCACTCATTCATTCACTTACTTTGGTACTGGGATTAAATTCAGTGGGTGCTTTACCATTGAGCTACTTTCCTATTCCTTTTCATTTTTTATTTTGAGACAGGTTCTCACTAAAGTTGCCCAGGCTGTCCTTGAACTTGTAATTCTCCTGCCTTAATCTCCTGAGTAGCTGGGATGATAGGCATGTGCCACTGTGCCTGGCTGTGTTATTACTTTTAAAGCTCAAAATCCTCAAAAAAGTAACAGATCTAATCAAACTAGGAAGACAGCTTTTATTCACCCATTAGGGCCTATAATACAGAGATTAAACTTTTCTAATACCACCGGCAAGGCTGGCTCGTTTTAATGGTTCATTACTATTCCAAGGGAATTCATCCTCCCTAAAAGCAATTCTATCATTTCCCAGTTCTGTAGATATTGACAACTGATCCTCCAAACAAAACTGATACATAATTCTCCACAAATTGAATCTTCTGATCCAAACTCTTTCAGCTTCAGATAAAGATTACCTAATTCTTTCTTTAGTCAGATGTTCAATTTGATTCCTTTTCCCTAGGTTGAACACCATAGTTCCATCAACCATTTTAAGATAAATTTTGGCCATCAATTTTTCAAAGTCTTTAGGATCCTCATATAACCTAATATTTTTCCTTTTATTATTCAAGGTTTTGAAAATCCAGATACTTGAACTAAAATTTTTGTCCACCTAATAATAAAATTAAAGACAACTAAAAGTTTTCACAAAGAGTTAGGAGATCAATGGTTAACACTGCCAAAGGAAGCACTACAGCTTAGGGTTAAGCCCACCATCTCTGGGGTCACACTGCCTGGGTTCAAGTATTGCCTGAAACTCTCACCAATTATGTATTCTCTGATAAATTGATTAATCTCTAAGCTTCAGTCTTCCCAAGTGAAAGATGTGGCTAATACATATAATTACTTAAAACAAAAATAATCCATGTAAAGTGCTTGGCACTGAAGTGCTTAGTGTGTAAGTAAGCAATCAAAATATGTTAGCTGCTCCTATTGCTATTATTCTGCTAGATGACTAATGGAAGGGGAAGGAGATTCCCAAACTCCAATAGAATAACTGAATTAATTATAATTAGTATCATTATGTTTTAAGTAGCCCTGATGGCTTTAGTAAATTCATGTTTAAAACTCAGAACAAAATAAATGGGTAAACTGTCATTCATCTGGCTATATCACCAGGATACTTGATTCTAGTCAATCTCCACTTTAACCTAAGAGAGCTTATTCATATCAGAAGGTATACTCCTCAGAAAAGAAAAGAAAGAGTGATAGGACATACTCTGCAAATAATATCTGTCAGTGAGAAAGATGTCCCACCTCTCTTGGAAGAAACAAGGGGTGTTTCATGAAGTAATTTTAAGAACTCAAATTCTGTGATATGATGTCCATATTTTTTCCAGCTCTAAGATTTTCATAAAGATAGGATTCAATCTGTACTTATGAATGGAAGATGTTCAAATCTCAGATTGCCTGATAATAGTCACAGAGTTATACAAAGAAAACACAAAGAGAATTTAAGTCAAACTCTTCTGAGGTTTAGAGGCTGGCAGGTTCAAGAACTAGGACAAAACAGGAAAAAACCTCTCAGGATTCCCAGGGTTATTAGAATTAGTGAGGTGTGTAAATGCCAGGTAGCCAAAGAGAAGGGGGATCTGCTACAACTAATGTATAAAAATAATAAATTGATCCACAAATAGATTTTACTTGTAATTTCCACCCAGAAAAATTTAATAACTTACATTACCATGAAGTTTTCCACAGTGAATTGGCACTTCTGCTTTAACTGAAACATCTGCACCTTCCTTCCTGTCTGAAATGGCTTGCTTAGGCCAAAAAGGAAATTTTGCTCTTTTGTGAGAGAAAAGTGCTTTCCTCCTTCAAGAAGTCCACTCCTCCTTCTTACTCTTCTCAGAATGAGCATGTAATTAAATTAAGTATATACTATGCAAAAGCAAAAATAACAAGGGTAGAAGAAAAGCTACTTTGCAAGCCAAGAGAATCTCTACTGATTGATGGTGAACAGACCTGCATTAATGAAGGGATGTGGGGCATAATAGAAACTACAACAAATGTTAACAGGAATGCATCACATACCTCTTTAGTGAGAATATCTGGAGGTTATCTTTAATTTAGATATATGAAGAGAAAGAAGAATATTTATTCATCTTTATTGCCACCATCAATAACATTTTTCTGAAATGTTAGGGTGGGTCAGAAACATATAGGTAGTTATGTAGTTTCTCAAAGCTGAGGCCCTAAGTCCTTCAAATCACATGCAAAATTTGTTGTATGTAAAACATTTCTAGTCACCATATATCCTAATGTATTGTGATTAAAATCCCATTTGAATATTACAATGCTAATCAACATTTGAGATAATTCAACTAGTTACTTTGAAACAATAGAAAAAATTAAATGTTGGTCATTTATTCTTTACATTAACATTACTGATAATAGTTCACACATAGATTAGAACTGGCCGTATAAAACAGGCAAATATAGTAAAAGTTTCAGTGTCACATAATAATGTACACAACCCAATGAAATAACTCTATGTGGAAAGCATAAACTGTTTTAGGGAAAAGTTAAAAGATTTAAGGTATGTACATTGAAAATAACAAAACATTTTTGAAAGAAAATTTTAAAATATCCAAGCAAGTAGAAATATTCTTTGTTCATAGTTCAGAAGAGATAATGCTATAAAGGTAGAAATTTCCTCATAATTGATCTACAGTCAATACAATCCCTATTCAAATTCCATCTAACTTTTTAGCAAAATGAACTCTCTAAAATTCATATAGAAATGAATTAAGACAGAATGCTTGAAATAATCTTGAAAAATAACCAAGTTACAGACTCATACTTCCCTCTTCCAAAATACAAATACTGTACAAATTTACAGTAATCAAGGCAGTATGGTACTGGCATAAAGATAGGCTATAGGATCAATGGAACAGAATTAGGAGTCCAGAAATAAACCCTTATATTTACAGTCAAATGATTTTTTTCTTCTTTTTTTGGTACCAAGATTGAACTCAGGGGTACTCAACCACTGAGCCACATCCCCTGCCCTATTTTGTGTTCTATGTAGATACAGGGTCTCACTGAGTTGCTTAGCACCTCACTGTTGCTGAGGCTGGCTTTGAAGTTGCAATTCTCCTTTCTCAGCCTCCCAAAGTGCTGTAGTCAAATGATTTTTGAAAGACTGTCCAAACAATTCAATGGGGGAAAAAATGGTCTTTTCAACAAATGATAACTGGTACAATTAAATTATGTATATACTCATGCAGTGAAATGAATTTGGGGGCAGTAATTTTTAACGGTCCCATCCTAAGACATTCAAAACCAGGAAAGACAAAACCATTCTTTAGGGGTGTGAGGTTATAGAATGACAAAAACCAGGGCCAGGGCCACCTTAGGGGTGGAGCAATCAGGTTGCAGACTATGTGTACATTGAAAATAACAAAATATTGTTGAAAGAAATTTTAAAATATCCAAATAAGTGGAAACATTCCCTGTTGTTCATAGTTCAGAAGAGTTAATACTATAAAGGTAGAAATACCCTCGTAACTGATCTACAGATTTAATACAATCCCTATTCAAATTCCAGCTACCCTTTTAGCAAAATTAACTCACAATATGATTTCATGGTGCTAGGGATGCTGCAGGTCCTGACTGGAGAGTGGATGTCAGCCACATTCATGGTACAATTCATCAACCTCCACAGATACACTTCATTTACTTTCCCATATGTATTTTATTAGTGAAGTGAATTTGGATCCTAACTTCATGCCATATACAAAAATTAACTCAAAGCTATAAAACTCTTAGAAGAAAACACAAGAAAAAAAATTGTGACCCTAGATTAGTAATGGCTTCTCAGATATAACACCAAAAGTCACAAGTGTTTAAAAAAAAATAAATTAGATTTCATCAAAATTTAAAAACTTTGTGCTTCACAGAATACCAACAAGTAAATGAAGGTCAGGCATAGTGGTGCATCCCAGTAGTCCCAGCTACTTGGGAAATTGAGGCAGCAGGATCACTTGTGTCTAGGAATTCAAGACTAGACCAATCAACATAACAAGAACCAATTTCAAAAAAACAAAGAAAAAGTGAAAAGACAACCTGTACAATTGGAGAAAATATTCACAAATCACATATCTGATAAGAAATTTGTATTCAGAATACATAAATTCAGAATACATAAATTTGTATTCAGAATACATAAATTCAGAATACATAAGACAATCCCATTTAAAAATGGGTAAATTATGTGAATAGACATTATAAAAGAAAATATACAAAAGGCCAATAAGCACGTGAAAAGATACTCAACATCAGATGGGATTGTGGCTCAGTGGCAGACCGCTTGCCTTGCATGTGTGAGGCACTGGGTTTGATCCTCAGCACCACATAAAAATAAATAAAATAAAGAGATCATGTCCATTTATAACTAAAAAAAATTAAAAAAAAATAGAAAAGATACTCCACATCATTAGCCATTAGGAAAATGAAAATCAAAATCATGAGATACTTCATACTCACTAGGATAGCTAAGTATTTTTTAAAAGGCAATAATATGTATTGGCAATAAAGAACAACTGGAACTCTTACATGTTGATGGGAATGTAAAAGCCATTTGGTTACTTCTCAAAAAGTTAAATCAGATAACCCACTTCTTGGTATTATATGCAAGAGAAATGAAAATAATAGATTTACCTAAAAACTTGTACACGAATGTTCACAGAAGCATTATTTATAGTAGTAAACAAGTACATACACAAATGCCTATCAACTGATGAATGGACATACAAAATGTGGTATATCAATACAATAGAATATTATTTGACAATAAAAAGAAACAAAACACATATGCTAGAACATGGATGAACCTTAAAAATCTTAGGCGGAAAAAGCCAGCCACATTTTGTACCATTCCATTTACATGAGATGTTCCAAATAGGCAAATCCATAGACAGAAAGTAGTTTAGTGCCCACCAGCTGCCGAGAAGAGGACGGAAATGGGAGTAACTACTTTTCTCTTAAGCAGATTTTAGAGGAAGTATTTTTTGGGTGCTGAAAGTGTTCTAAAAACAGTTAGTGGTGATGGTTCATAATTCTATACACTAAAGACTACTGAATTGTACACATTAAAAGAGTGAGTTTTATGGTATGTATATCATATCCTAAAGCTGTTATAAAAACAAACAAAAAAAAACTTTTCAAGGTGTGAATAGGGGAAAGAAATTGTGCTGGGAGCACAGAAATAGCTATGCTCCAATTTTTTACCAAAAAAAGAGGAAATAAAAGAATTGTCTTAGTCACTACTAAGAACATTTAAAAAAAAAATGTTTCCAGATGATTACAATTACTGGCAAGCTCACAAAGTAAAAAGCATTGCAATAAGTTTGTTCTTTAGAATTAATGCATGAGTATGCTATGATGATAATAAAAACAGAAGTTATGATGACCAGAGCAGTCTACCACTTGAGAAGAAGTAAGAATCATTTAAATGTACAATTTTCTTCAAGTCTGATTCAAAGAAATAAAAGATTCATACTACCCTGGATATGGCAATTTTCTAACTTTGCTCAATGAAACTATCTGGGGAAAAATATTAGAATAAGTATTCTACAAGGGTTATAATTATGCTAATTTATAAGTTTTTACAATTGAGCTACTAAAACAAAACCAAACATTCAAATCTTTCAAAATTAGTCAGTTTGCTAATGCAAACCAGAAACACTACAGAGCTCAAATGCTGCACCATCCCAAAAGTTGCCACACTTTGACTAAAAAATGAAAAGTGAAGAATAAGAATCGGCTTTGTGCATGCATCTCATTTATCTTGAGATCTAATGAGAATAATGTGGTCACTTCTGTCCATGTGTGACACACTCATTTTACTCATTAGTACTCAAGAGGACCACAGACTAAACTGCTCTTGCAATGGTGAACAAGGTGCCACTCATTGAATACTCAGTATCTTAGGGCATAATTTAAAAACCTTCATATGTTCATATCGCTTCATTTAATCTTTACAACAATCTGAGGCGAAGCAATTGCCATCTGTTTTACAGAAACGAAACAGAAGCATTTATACTTCTATCTAAAGAAAGCTACTAAAAAACGTGATCAACCCTTTAAGGAAAAAAAGACCAAATCCAATTTTTAAATTTCATTACACTTAAAGTTCACAGGGGCTGGGATTGTAGCTCGGCGGTAGAGCGCTTGCCTCGCATGCGTGAAGCCCTGGGTTCGATCCTCAGCACCACATACAAAGCAATAAAATAAAGACATTGTATCCATCTACAACTAAAAAAATATTAAAAAAAAAAAGTTCACAAACTTCACCAGAATTAATGACATATTTCCTCTGATAATCAAATGGATATGAAAATGCATTGATTACACACAGGCTACTGGGCAATAGAATTGTAGTCAACGCTGTCACTACTGTATAACCTCAAAATTAACTGACAGCAGCAAAGAGAGTGGCTAAACGGTCTACATTGCTCTTAACTGTTACTTTTCCTTTTTTTTTGGTGGTGCTGAGGATTGAACTCAGGTTCCTGTGCATGTAAGGCAAGCACTCTACCAACTGAGCTACATCCCCAGGCCCTGCTTTTCAATTCTTAAAAAAACTTCTCAAGACAGATATAGAAAACTAGAAATGTCAAAAGAAAAAAGAACAATAATTTATTCTAAATGTAGCATTTGCTTTTAAAATGTGCACAAATGCTTTTCAGAAGCAAATTGAATAGGCAATTGAGCTGTGCAGTATTATTCAAGATATCAAAACAATGTTTGAAATGATATTTTACAGAAGAGCAGAAAAATAAAACCAAAATACTTACTTTCCCCTCCAAGAATGTTTTGTTGTATAGAAACATGCCAAATCCTTATTTTCCCTAATTATGTTCATTTTGTGCTGAAACCTGAAAGATAAAAATATTGGTATCCTTATTGCAATGTTATATATTCTTAATTTTTCCTGAATATCCCACACCAAAAGTCTCTCTCTTACTTTCATAGCTCTACAAGATTGTAAGATTTTTTTAAGGGCAGCAGTATGTTCAATGTTCTTATAGCTTTTTTATTGTTGTCTGGTCAATTGTCACCTACTGGACTGGGGTTCTTGAGGACAAGAACAGTCCTTGATCAACATCCTGAGTGTATGGGATCTAATAAAAAAAAAGTCAGTAAATGACATTTTAATGAATCTTTGAATTTTGCATTGCAAAATAATGCCCTGACTCATAAAAATGTTTCCCAAGTGTCAATACAATTCCAAAAGGTTTCTGCTCAGCTAGCCACTTTGCCATCACTGTCACATTAAAGGAGACCTTTAATAAATAAGAATTTAAAAATAATTCTCATTATAAAAGTAATGTGTCCACAGTAACAAATCTAAAATGCATATGAAGTCTGTCATCTTTTATCATAGGATCCAAAGATAATCATTCCATTCTCTCTCCTTACATTTAGAAAACTCATGTTTTTTAAAACAAAACTGAGATTGTCATTGGTACTGTTCAACCTGTTTTCACAGAATAGTAACTTCTCCCCATGGAATTAAAAATTCTTTGAGAAACAGTTTTTAAGGCTACATGGTATTGCATTTTACGAATATACTGGGACAGGGCTATCAAAGTGTACTCGCAAACTTTTTACCAGGTCAAATAAAAATAAAAGAAGAAATTGAAATTAAGTATTCAGAAACTCTTAATAGCAGTTTGGTTGAGCCCTCTGTTTGAACAAGATATAGAATGAATAAAGGGTGCTGAACTTGTGTGACTGATGAATCACACATGGAATGAGCTTCCTAACAGTCACATGAAGTCAGTCTATAAAATCCAGAATCTGCTTACTTCATGGATAAAATCCAGAACCCACTTATTTGATTAAAAAAATTCAAACTGAGTTAATTTTATAGGACTACTAATGAAATATTGGAGATAAAATTTCAAAACACATCATTTACTTTATTCTGAATAAAATTTTAAAATGACTATGGTAATTGGTTTCTTTCGGGGCTTGGCAACTGCTTTCTAGGCCTTAATAATTAAAAATGCACTAAAAAACATAGTAGCATACATACCCAAGTGTTAATGCAAATGGAATGACTAGAATTATGGCTAACTTAAGCTTGGTCTACATCTTCAGACACTTTTTTAGAATCAAGTATTCCTTGCACAATTAGAAAAAATTTTTTCATTCAAAAGCATTTATAGAACAGCTGAGATACAATTCACACACCATAAATTCACTCTTGAAGCATCCGATTCAGTGTTTTTTAGTACATGCGGAGTTCTGCAATCATTATTTCTAGAACATTTTCATCACTCCAGTAAGAAACACCGTCAGCAGTCACTTCGCCAGTCTTCCTCACCCTCAGCACCTGACAACCACTCATCTTTTTTTTTTTTTTGGTACCAGGGATTGAATTCAGGGGCACTCGACCACTGAGCCACATCCCCAGCCCTATTTTGTGTTTTATGTAGAGACAGGGACTCACTGAGTTGCTTAGCGCCTCCCCGTTGCTGAGGCTAGCTTTGAACTTGGGATTCTCCTGTCTCAGCCTCCCAAAGTGCTGGGATTACAAGCTTGAGCCACCACGCCTGGCGACTCATATGCTTTGTTACTGTAGATCTGCCTATGCTGGCCATGTTGCCAAATGATATTCCATTATATGGACATACCACAAGTTCATTCATCAACTGATGGGACATTTATATTGTTTCTACTTTATTGTTATGGGAAAAAACTGCCTTAAACATGTGTATACAAGTCTGTGTGTGGACATGTTTGCATTTCTTTGGGTATATGTCTGAGAGATAAATTTTTTTTTTGGTACCAGGGATTAAACTCAGGGCACTCGACCACATCCCCAGCCCCATTTTGTGTTTTATGTAGAGACAGGGTCTCACTGAGTTGCTTAGCGCCTCACAGTTGCTGAGGCTGGCTTTGAACTCGCGATTTCATGATTCTCCTGCCTCAGCCTCCCAAAATGCTGGGATTACAGGTGTGCGCCACCGCGCCCAACTAAAACATTTTTAAAGATGCCTCTATTTTGAAATTGCTTTCTTCATTTCTCCTACTTGTTTTTGGACTACCAATTAGCTAGAGCCTTTGTATTCTACAAAGAATGCTCATCCCTCAGATATTGATATGGTTTACACCTTCCTCTCCTTCCAATCTCTGTTCAAATGTGACCTTTATAATGAGACCTACCCAACTGTGACCACCCTCCTCATTCTATTCCCTATTGACTCTGTTCCCCTCCACCACCCCATGGCACCTTTCATATTGTAATGTGTAATTTATTATGTTTATTATTCATCCAATCCTATTAGAGTGTCCAGAGAGAGGTTGTTTAGTTCATTAATGTACATCCAGAGCCTCTAAGAATGTGTCTGACACAAAAGAGACATTTAGTAAATATCTGAGTGAATGAATGAAATGCAGCAATCTCATGGGCAATTCAATGTCCACTTCAAACTTGATGCTCTATCAGGTATATCTCAATAGGGCTTTTCTTAATCTTCTAGAAAAGCAAAATCAATCAACATTCTGAGGAATGACCAAAAGAACCACAAGTAACAGCAGGTTTAAAGAAAACTTTATTGTTATCAGAAAGAAGAAATGTATCAGACAACTGACATCTTCTTGCTAATGAGTACCGGGACTGCTGAATGTAGTCCTGACGGTTGGTGTGGTGTTTTGTTTATTTCTGGATTTTGTATCTGAGAAGACACAGACAACCAAGTAAGATTTATTAAACCCAGAAAACATCCCTTCTTTCTGAATCATTTGCAGTAAATAATATTGCTGAAAAGCAACCTGGGTAGCCTGAGAATTCACCAAAAAAGTAAAATACATAGCTGAACAAATGTTTTTCCTTAATATAATAAATGAAGATTAGAACAATAAAAAACAAACATAAAACATGAATGGCTGACCAATATTTATAGTTGCTCAATTCACAATAGCTAAACTATGTAACCAACTTAAATGCCCTTCAATAGATGAATGGATAAAGAAAATGTGGTATATATACACAATGGAATATTACTCAGCCTTAAAGAAGAATGAAATTACGGCATTTGCAGGTAAATGAATGGAACTAAAGAACATCAAGCTAAGTGAAATAAGCCAATCCCATAAAACCAAAGACCAGATGTTTTCTCTGATAAGTGGATACTAATCCACAGTGTGTGTGGTGGGGGAAGGAGGGAGAATGAAGGAACTTTGGATTGTTTGGATCGTGCATAGGGAATTAAGGGGAGGGAAGGACGGTAGAATGAGACAGACATTATTACCCTATATACATGTATCATTACACTACTGGTGTGACTCTATACCATGTACAGCCAGAGGAATGAGAAGTTGTGCTCCATTTGTATATGATGTGTCAAAATGTATTCTACTGTCATGTATAACTAATTACAACAAATTTTAAAAATTTAAAAGAAGATTAATGGCTGGTATTGACAAGTAGTGAGTTGGATTCCTAGTCCATCAGATATCAGAATGACTCTGCACTAAGGTCTTATCTTAGGGAAACTGAGTAGAGACTGGCTGATATTAAGAGACTTTAAAACTAAAATGAAAAGCAGAGAAAAATGATAAAGATTTTAAAATAACCATAAAGAATCTAGGGCACAGAATATCCTTCATAAATCCCAAAGGAGAGAATAAAAGCACAATGATTTTGTAGTTAATAACAAAACAAATTTAATATATTTTTTTAAGAAAATAGCTGAAAAGTGAATTCAGGAGTATCACTGAGATATAGGTATCACTGGAATATATAACCCAAACAGACCTTTTGGGAGGGATATTAAAACAAGCTGAATCAACAAAGTTTATTCATACCTTTTGAAGACCTACAAACTTGGGAGAGATGAAAGTACCAGACTTCAGAGAGTTCTTAAGTAAGAACAGATAAAAAAAAAGGAGAGAAGATGTAACACAGAAATATAAAAGTAAACTATTAACCACCCTCCTGTTAAAAGAAATACTGTATTCCTGATGCAGTTTAGAATACTGACAGAAAAATACAGATCTCTAGTATTTTCAGAGGCAACAAATGATATTGTTATCCCACATCTACTTATGAATTTGTTTAAAATGCAAGTAAAACAGAAATGTACTTTATATAAGAAGACTGCTCCTCTATCTTAAAAGCTTGCCTTCAGTTATATTAGAGATATATTTGAGAGGTAGGGGAGGCATGAGACACCCATCAAAGTAACCAAGTCACCCCTATAAATGAGATAATAAAAGGCTATTATTAGGGGCTGGGGGTGTGGCTCAGTGGTAGAACGCACGCCTAGCATGCGTGAGGCACTGGGTTCGATCCTCAGCACCACGTATAAATAATAAATGAATAAAATAAAGATCCATCAATAACTAAAAAAATTTAAAAAAAAAAAAAAAAAAGGCTATTATTAGTGACTGCATAGTCTCCAAATGTAAATGGTAATGCTTTCTGATTTTAAACTTTCATTAAAGGCTATCTAAAGCTGGGGAGGCAAGATTATTCTAATCTGAAAATTTATAACATATTCTAAAATTGTGCAACTACCAACTTTTATTGAGTACTCATCATGTGTTAGTGATTTGGCTAGGCATTTATCATGCAATCATCTTGGTGCAGGTATAATGATTCCCATTTTATTGGCATGAAACTCAGAGTTAGAGAAATTAAATCATCTGTTCAAGGTTACACAGCTAGTTAAATGGTTGGGTCAGGCTTGCACCAACCTGCTTAATTCCATATTCTGAGCACTTAACCTAAGATCTAATACATTCCCTCAACTTTAGGAAATCAAAATAAATCAATTCTGATCATGTAACTGGATTTACCATTGGACAGTATGTTCCTGGAATAATTCTGAACTATTTTCAATTCTTATCTTTATCTGAGAGATGACCAGGCACCTGTTACAAATAACTTTGAAATCCACAATTTCAAGCATAGAAAATTAGCATACTCAATTCAGGGCAAAAAAACTAAAAGAAAAATGAATTTTTCAAAGCTGAAATACTCTGCCATCTATAAATAAACCTTTAAAGTATTTCCATCTATGGATATGTATGGAGAAGCAGCCAGTGCCTCATTAAGGGGGGCTCTTCTTGCTCAGGAGGGCGTAAGCCACCTAAGAAATTAAAGGCTAGAATAATTAGTGAAGAACAAAAGACAAAAAGTCAGAAAAGGCAGTTTTGAAGGGGAGCGCCTGATAGATCCAGCCCACACAGGAGCTGGAGCCGGACAAATAGAAAATGGCTTCTGTGGTTTATTTAAGCGGGTATATCAAAAGCAGGGATAGTTTCAGGGTTGGAGTCTTGCTCCCTAATGTCTGGCATCAGGCTGATTGGCATCTTGGCAGGTCACACCCATCTCTGAGAGGCTGTGTGGCTACAGCAGGTCACCCCATCTTAGGTGCTGGGTGAGACCTGGGGCAGAGCTTGAATAGGGTCTCTGGCAGTCAGCCAGAGGAAATGTCCACTGGAAGTTCCCAAACACCAGATTCTCCTATTCACTAAGGCTGCGATGCCAATGTAGTCCACACACAGCCCACGATGGCTTTGAACAGGTATGCTTTGAATTTTTTTTTAAACAAAGTGTTCAAATTAAACATGTAATAATAGAAATTTATCATCAACATATGATTTCAGGATATTCTCTATAGAGAATTCAACAGTAGAAAAAAGCTATTTTAGCCGGGCGCGGTGGCGCAAGCCTGTAATCCCAGCACTTAGGGAGGCTGAGACAGGAGAACCGCGAGTCCAAAGCCAGCCTCAGCAACAGTGAGGCGCTAAGCAACTCAGTGAGACCCTGTGTCTACATAAAACACAAAATAGGGCTGGGGATGTGGCTCAGTGGTCGAGTGCCCGAGCTCAATCTCCAGTACCAAAAAGAAAAAGAAAAAAAGATAAATGCTATTTTAACTAACATTGAGCTTTTTTAAAATAATCAGACTAATGAGATCTGAGGCTGAGATTTATTTCCTAGCAGTATAATATTAACCTCTCCAAAGCTTCAAGTTAGTCTATTTTATGTTCTCAGGAAAATCTCAAAACTACTTTCTGATAAAGTCACTACATCCAATGAAATGGCAAATGGTCTGAAAACTGCATTAACTCTTTCAGACCATGAGGATACTTTTAGATACACTGAACTCACTAACTCACTAAATAACTGAAGAGGCAATTCACAAAGAACAGAAAAACACATAAAAAAAGGTTGAATATTCTTTTCTGCCTGTATATCATTTGAACTGAGAACTGAGGCAATTTCAAGAGAACCACCAGTGAAATGCATGTGGGCAAGTCTAGAAGCCCTCTGAGTATGGGAGTCAAGTGAGTCAGTTTACGAAGACCTTGGTAGCTACCTGCTTACAGCACAGATCCCAGAGTTGCTAGTCCACACACAATATATTAATCAACAATGAGCACAAGCAGCTATGTTTACACACAAAATAATTTTAATAATATATCACACCAAGGTAAAGATGGTAAATTTTAAAAATATTACTTATGGTCAAAGATAGACAAGTAGCTGGGTGCGGTGGTGCATGCCTGTAATTCCAACACTTTGGGAGGCTGAAACTGGAGAATCACAAATTCAAAGCCAGTCTCAGCAACAGCGAGGCGCTAAACAACTCAGTGAGACCCTGTCTCTAAAAAAAACACAAAACTGAGGATGTGCCTCAGAGGTCAAGTACCCATGAGTTCAATTCCTGGTACCAAAAAAAAGTAATAACTGCTATTTACTGGCTGTGTGGCTTCAAACAAGTTCCTTCTTTGAACCACATCATTTATAAAATAACAATGATAATAATTGTACCAAAGAGCTTTGGTGGGAACTAAATTCAAATAAGGAGTTAATAAGGTACTTTACTTAGAACAAATACTCAAAAATATTGACTAATGCTAATTAATTAATAATTACTATTTTAAACATACTACCCCAGATATTCAATAGTTATTTGGGGCATTTCTAATAATATTTTTTCTTTTATTTTCAAGAACTTACAGGTACCTATATCTTTTAAGGAATTTGGAGGGGCAAGTTATATTAAATTACTTGATTTTTGTCTATTAATTGATTCTGTCTAAATATTTCATTAATTCCAACTCTTCTATTTAATGTATAGTAACCCTACCTGTCTGCTGTTTCAGTTACCTGTGGTCAATCAGAGTCAACCATGAACCAAAAATATTGTGGCAAATTCCAAAAACAAATAATTCATAAGCTTTAAATTGCACACTGTTCTGAGGAGCATATGGGACCACCTCACTCTATCCTGCCCAGAATGTCAAACATTCCTTTGTTCAATACATTCAAGCTATATATGCTACTGATCCCATTAGTTACTCATATTGACTGTCAAAGGTTAATCGGGTTATCAAAATGCCTATCACAGTATCAAAGTGCTGTGTTTAAGTAATCCTTATTTTACTTAACGGACCCAAAGTACAAGAGTAGTGGTACTGGCACTCAGTGAGACCCTGTCTCTACACAAAACACAAAATGGGGCTGAGGATGTGCCTCAGTGGTAAGTGCCCCTGAGTTCAATCCCCAGTACCAAAAAAAAAAAAAAAAGTGGTGCTGGTGATTTGCACTTGCCACAGAAAAGCTATAAAATGCTTCCTTTAAGTGAAACAGTAAAAGTTCTCAATAAGGGGAGGGGGGGCAGGGAGAGGCATGCTGAGGATACTAAGATCTACAGTAAGAATAAATCATTCTTACACCCATGAAACTGTTCAGAAGGAAAAAGAAATTCATGATAATTTCACTGTTGCACTTCAAACTGTAAAAGTCATGGCCATAGTGAGTGAGAGGTGATTGAGATGGAAAAGCCATTAAATGTGTGTACTCTGTATAGGAAAAAACAGCATATAGAGGGTTTGGTGTTATGAGCAATTTCACAGATCTATATGAGGTCTTGGAACATATTCCCTGTGGATAAGTGGAAATTACTGTATATCACTTAGAATTTCTACCTTCAAAATATAATATTTTACTGATTTCATCAGCATTTGGTTATTCCTTAATCATTCAAAAATAACTTTTTTGGGGGGTAACCAGGGATTGAACTCAGGGGTACTCTACCACTGAGCTACATCCCCTGCTCTATTTTGTATTTCATTTAGAGACAGGGTCTTACTGAGTTGCTTAGCGTCTTGCCGTTGCTGAGGCTAGTTTTGCACTCGCAATCCTGTTGCCTCAGCCTCCCAATTACAGGCATGCGCCACTGTGCCCGGCCAAACATATTTCTTAAACTGGACAGCATACATGAGGGTGTCATTTTATTAGTTTATTTTCTACAACTTATCTTTTTCACAAAAGATTTTTTAAAATTAGCAATATATAAGACCAAGGAATTCATAAAAATTTTAAAAATGATCTAAGTCAATTATAACCTAACACTTAAGGTTCTCTTTATTTCAACTGCACTTACCAAATATTACAAGTCAATCTTGTTTACTACATTTTTACCAGGTATTTGAAATGTCAAGTATTATAAATGTTTCCCTTACTTGTATCTAAACCTAATATTTTAAAATTTGTTTGATACCTATTAACTATGATCTAAGAAACCTTTAGGGGGGAAAAAAAACTTCATAAAATAAATTTAATCTCCAGTCAATATTTTCTCTATATAAACTTTTTAATACACTTTAAATTCTCAATACACTTTAAATTTTTAATACACTTTAAAAGTGGTATGAATATCATGGTTATAGGCAAAAACTCTTAATGATTGATTTTCATTTTTCAGGATAGAAAATCTGTAGCATTTGAGAATCTGTAGTATTTGAGAAGCTTAAGCATCAAGCTGGTAATATCAGTCAGTCATTTATAGGCACGTGCTATAAATAACACCTGTCCAACTAAAGAATGTATAAATTGTGGAAGGAGATCCTGGTAGCAGTTTTGTCATCAGCATTTGCCACTCTGCCTGTTGTTAGAAGATATTCAAGTTAGAAATAATTTGTCTGCTAGAATTATCATCACTTAAATTTCAATCATCTTCACTCCTGCAATAATTTCTCATTTCCAATTCTCAAAGACCTATACTTCCTTTTCAGAAGGAAAAAAATTGAGTTTACAGGCCCTTTGTCACTAAAATGCACTGAAAGCAACTCTAATTTTTCCAAATCACTTTTTTAATTTACATAACCTATTATTCAACCACCACCAGAATTTTCTCCTGTTTGCTCTTTTGAGAGAAGTGTACTAAGGTTTAAAAAGTTGAACTCAGGGCAACACAGGCATTTTGGCTAGATTCACCTTTTTCAATGAATTCCACTGCTTTATGCTTTCGAATAAGTGTTCTCACATTCTCTAGTTTATTACTGGCAGCAATGCTGACATCCATTTACAATCATTTATGGATAAAATTGGAATGATCTTTTAGAAGACACATGATTTTTGACACAAAACCAAAGGACTTGAGAGTCCATTAAGCAGAAGCCTACATCAAACTGACACTAAGAACAAAAGTAGGATGAAGTGACCAAACACCATGAACAGAGTCTGGAACACATTATAGTCAGGCTGTAAGCAAAATAATTTGCTCACCTAGCAAAATTAAGTACATGCCTGTGGCTTGTTTTAAATAAGCTCAAGCAAACTTCATTTAACCAGGAATAAATACACTCAGAAAAATAACACGAATTAATGAACAAAGGAATTGACATTAAACAAGGCTATTATATGATTAAAGTATGCATTTTGCATGACCAACTGAAATTTTTACACAAATAACTTGCAGATAGCAGGTGAGACATTAATTTTCTCACTTAGACTAAAACTTAAGAATAGAATTCACTCTGTTCTCAAGTAATGAATTAAAAACATCAGTCCTAGCCAGATGCAGTGGCTCACGCTCGTAATCCCAGCACTTTGGGAGGCTGAGACAGGAGAATCACAAGTTCAAAGCCAGCCTCAGCATTAGCAAGGCGCTAAGCAACTCAGTGAGACCCTGTCTCTACATAAAACACAAAATAGGGCTGGGGATGTGGCTCAGTGGTTGAGTACCCCTGAGTTCAATCCCTGGTACCAAAAACAAACAAACATCAGTCTTGAAATGCATCCAAAAAAAAAAAAAGGATGGAATGATGGATGGATAGACAGATGATCAGATTTGTGATAAACCAAATACTGTAAAATATTAATTTGAAAATCTTGCCAGACACGATGGCACATACTTGTAATTCCAGTGACTCGGGAGGTTGAGGCAGAAGGATCACAAGTTCAAAGGCAGCCTTAGCAACTTAGAGAGGCACTAAACTCAGCAAGACCCGGTCTCAAAAAATAAAAAGGGCTGGGGATATAGTTCAGTGGTTAAGATCCTCTGTGTTCAATCCCCCATACGAAACCAAACCAAACCAAACCCTGAAAATCCTGGAGGTAGGATATGAATGTCTAGTGCAAAGTTCTTTCAGGTTGGCTATAGATGAAAATTTCTGTAACATGAGGAGGGAAAACTATGAGCCTGACTTTCTTTTCTAATTACATTGTCCTACAATGGAAAGACTGTTTACCTACTACACTGAAATAACACCAAAAAACATGGTATACATTCACTCGGTAGGAACTAATTTATGAAGGTAATACTTCCTCATACAGCTATATCTTACAAAAATGCAGGGCAAGGAGAACTATTTCTAAGGTAAAGGCTAATTATAAGCAAATTAAAGCCTTCCTAAAAATTTAATTTTGTTCATAACTGGATTCAAGTCTGAGTAAATCACATCAGTAGGTTAGCACTTTTTAAAGTAAAAGGTAGAAACCATAAATGCCTAACAGAGCATTAACATTTACCCAGATTAAAAAGCTCCAACTAAACTATTTTGGACAGAATGTGCTGTGTATGGGGGAAATTGCCACCTATGAACTTTAACCCTGTTGGGGGTTTGGGGTTTTTTGTTGTTTTGTTTTGCTTTAGACTTATGTTGCCCACAATGCCCTTTAACTCCTAGCTCAAGTGCTCCTCCTGCCTCAGTCTCCAGGATAGTTGGGACTGTAGGCATGGGCTACTGACATCAACTGGTTTTTAATTTTTAATTTTAATATATAACTCAAGTACAGGTCAAAGTATTTCCTTCTAACTGAATAACAAATCAGTGTGTGTAATGTGCACAATGCCTATAGTAATCTAAGACTGCCACAAACAGATCACAAATTAAGTTTTAAGACCATTTCAGTTTCCTCGAATTGTTAAAGAACTAGATTCCTCCAGAGATAAATGCTCTTAGAAAATAAGGAAGCCTGCAACATATCAACTTTCAACGGACAACCACATCTTTAAATAATTGCCTAGAAGTTACACTGAAGCCTTTGTATTGTGTGCCACATCAAAATTAATTTTTAAGTACTTTTACTACCCAAGGAAGTCAAAATAATCTGAGATCTACCCCAGTTTTTTAAAAAATTATACCTTTTCAACTAAAAATTAGGTGTATGTATATTCATGAAATAAAAGGGCAAGAGAAATTAAAATGCAATCTCTGAATCTGAAGAAACAGTGTTTCAATGGGAGAAGGGGGTACACAACAAGATCACAGCTGGTCTTTTCTATTCAGAAAAACAAATGCAATGTTGTAAAAAGAGATCCATCTCTTCTATTTTAATAATATGTATGCTGATTTCATGGAAGGAATAATTCTTATTTCTAAAATAAAAACTTTATTATTAAAAAAATATTTTTCCACAGAAGATATACTGTGACCCTTTCCTTTCTGAAACTTAAAAATATTTTGAAATATTCATCTGAAAGTTTGTTCCAGAATGTGTTCACTTAAGCAATTTTCTGAGATCTCTGCTGTTGAGCATTTACACATTTTACTTTGTACACATTCTTGAAACTTTCCTAATTTCTATTTCATTTTATCTCTGAAGCATAACTTGGCTTTTGCAAGAACAAACTGTACTAATTCAATAAACTCTTCTTTAGCTCAAAGACGACATTTAATAATCCAACTCTATTATGGTCAATAAACCTAATGGGCAAAAGAAATTTTAAACAGCCACGTTTTAACTTGTTGCTGTTTTCCCTATATAGTAAATTCAAAATGAGGACTAAATTTCCTGAATCTGTAACAATTTACAACTTGAATAAAGTTTTACAGTAAGCATCCTAATATCAAAACACTATTTTTTATACTATGAAATCAAGAAATTTAAATTGTTACAATTTAAATAGCAGTAATATAGGTTTCCAAATTTGTTCTTTCTTAAATACCCCTATTATTTCTACCTCTCCTATAGTGCTTTATAGCTTACAGAACACTTCCAAATTACCTTCAAAAAAGAAAATTCCATTTTTAAAATTAAACCCAGCAGCTGTAAGGTTTCAGAAAAATATGGTCTGCACTACAATTTAAGAAATATTCAAAATACACTCTGTATCCTCACCAAAAGTTTGAGGGAGAGAAAGTCTCTAACACCAAATGACTTAAGGAATACAAGTCAAATCCCTGTATAAGAGTTTAAATTTTAGTGTGTACATACTTTGGAAACAGAAAACCTCCTTCATTCATAACCTTAGTAATCCTTCCATTAAGTAAGTTCTAGTTGATGAAATCAGAGCAGAAAATAATTATTGTAAATTGCTTTAGGTGTTTTGCTTTTACCATTACTGATCAAATGCAAAGAGAACTGACACGGGGCATGTGCTAATTACGTGACTAATGCTTGGGCAGTGTGGTCTACTAAGGGCAACATAAAAACACTCGAACTAGCCTGGCGCAGTGGCACATGCCTGTAATCCTAGCACTTTGGGAGGCTGAGACAAGAGATTGGTGAGTTCAAAGCCAGCCTCAGCAATGGCGAAGTGCTAAGCAACTCAGGGAGACCCTGCTTCTATATAAAACACAAAATAGGGCTGGGGATGTGGCTCAGTGGTCAAGTGCTCCTGAGTTCAATCCCCAGTACCAAAAAAAAAAAAAAAAAAAGAACACTTGAACTGTAAAATCCCACTGCTTTTTTGTTTTAGCAATCACTCATTTTCCTAAACAGTCCATAAAAATACAAGTAAAAGAAGTATGTTTACTGGTGAACAAAGTTAATAGCACCTGAAAAGAACTACTAGCAAGTTATATGTTTATCTTTATTGACTGAACCACAGTTAAATGAACCTTTTCACAGGTAATTATATTTTAAGTTACCAAGATGATCACAACCATACTGGCCTAAGGTACTGTTTACAAAAGTATTTCCTACATCAGTGACTTTTAAGGAGTTCCCATGATTAAGAATCTCTCCATATAACAAGATGTATTACTGATTGGCATGTGCCAAGCACATGAACACTGCTTCAGAAGAAAAACATTAAAATTTTGAATTAAAGTAATAGTTAGGATGCAGCCACATCTGAGGTACTATGATGTGGAGAACTACTAGCATTAGTGGATGGGATTAGACACCTCTCAACATACAAGCTGGTCCCACAGATTGAAAAATTGTTCCGATGTATAATTTTCAAATGTCCAGGTAATCATTCACATAGGCAAAAATCTATTTATAATGAATGAATTCCAGAATTTAATTCTATTTTAATATAAAACACAAAGTAAATAATGCTAATGGCAATTCTACCTGTGGTATATCTGAATCACTATAATGTTTGTCAAATCCATGTTTCTTTCAAAATCAAACAGATTTTATGTAAGGGTGCAAGCCTCTGACTTCATTGTTTATTCTGGTATCACCATTTTTAAGTATTCACATATTGAAACACATATACATATTAAAATCCTGCTATAATACTGTTTTGATAATGTGAATTTATCCCAACAGGACTAATATATAATTGAACAATTTGAGCATGATGCGAATTGTAAAATTGCATACACTAATTTCCTGAATCACTAGGAAACACTAGGTGAGCTGCATAAAATTGTACGCAGCTGAACAAAGCACTTAGGGACTTTGGAATTCAGAAAACATGTACACACCTCAGAAGATCAATGAATCACACTTTCACATCTATGCTGTTACAATCTTCCATTACATCTCATCACTTTTCTCCTTCTAATACTTCATAGTAAGTTGCACTGTGACTCGTTCCAATCATCACTCCCACAAGGAAACTTGCCAGACAAAATGCCACAACTATCAAAGTATCTAACATGAGCAAAATGGTACTGTTTTTAAGTTCTCATCTTTTTAAAATGTGACTTCACTGATGGAAATTTTTCAGTTTTATAGTCCTATAAGTCCTGTAGTTTTTAATTACTCAGTTTTGCATAAAATAATGATTTTTAAAGAATGTTCATATCTTGTTATAGCACAACTATTCTATAAATTCCTTTCTATTTTATATAACAGGCAGAAGGGTGTGTTTTTTAACATACAAGTTATTTGATAGCCAAATCTATCCATTTTTCTCTTTTATGTTTGGTTCTTCTGTTGTCATATTTAAAAATGTTTTCTAGAACTTTTGCAGTTTTTGTTTTAAATTTACATCCATGTCTTCTTGAAGAATTAACCTATTCTCATTATGTAACTATTAACCTATTCTCATTATGTAACTGAAGAATTAACCTATTCTCATGTTATGTTATGTAACATAACATGTCTTAAAGTTAGTTTTGTCTTATTTTGTTACTGCAACTGTCTTTTGGTTATTGTTTCATGGTATATCTTTCTCCATTCTTTTACTCTTTAAAATATATTTTTAGTTGTAGATGGACACAATACCTTTATTTTTTATGTGGTGCTGAGAATTGAATCCAGTGCCTCACACGTGCTAGGCAAGCACTCTACCACTGGCTACAACCCCCGCCCCTCCATTCTTTTAATCTATGTCTTCCTAGTGGGTTTCTTGTAGTCAATATATAATTGGATCTTGCTTTCTGATTTAATCTGACAATTTAACTGGTGTAGTGATTACTGACACAGTTAAATGAAAATCTTGCCAGTAGTCTTCTATTTGTTCCATCTATTGTTTCTTATTGCCTCTTCTGTTTTCTCTTAAATGAACATTTAATAGATCTATCTTAGCTACTGATTTATTATTTAAATCCTTTATATATGTACTTTTTTAGTTGTTGCCCTCTACTTAAAATGTTGTTAACCAGTCTAAGTTCAAATAATATACTGCTTTATGTGTAATGCAACAAACTTATGAACAGTATGTTCAATATCTTCCTCTTATCCTTTGCATTAATCTGTACCTTTGCAAGATAAAAATACAATATGCTGGGCTGGGACTGTAGCACAGTGGTAGACCACTTGCCTAGCACATGTGAGGCACTGGGTTAGATTCTCAGCACCACATACAAATAAATTAAATAAAGGTCCATTGACAACTAAAAAAATTTAAAAATATATGCTTTTTTTTTTTACACAATCTTTTTTTGCGTGGGTGGGGGTGGAAACAGGGACTGAACTCAGGGGAACTCGACCACTGAGCCACATCCATAGCCTGTTTTGTATTTTATTTAGAGATAGTCTCAATGAGTGACTTAGCACTTTGCTTTTGCTGAAGCTGCTCATGATCCTCCTGCCTCAGCCTCCCGAGCTGCTGGGATTATAGGTATGCGCCACTGTGCCCCGCTTACATTATCTTTTAAAACAAAAATAAGAAAAATAAATTTTATTTTTCTTTCATGTATTTGTTTAGATCCGAGTTTCATCTATCCAGAATTTCTTTTAGCATAACTTACAGTATAGATTTACTGGCAAGACTTTTTCAGCTTTCATTTCAGGGTATCTTCGCTATTTTTTTTTTTTTGGTAGGTACTGGGATTGAATCCAGAGCCTTATTCCTCACATGAGGTAGAGGCAAGAACTCTACCACTGAGCAGCATACTCAGCCCTTTGAGAAAGGGTCTCCCTGAATTGCCTTAACTGGCCTTGCCACCACACATTACCTTCATTCTTGAAAGACGATTATGCTGGGTATAAATTCTGAGTGGATAGTTTCTTTTTTTAAGTACCTCAGAGTTGTCACTCAATTGTCTTCTTGGTTGCATTGTTATAACTTTGATCTTTGTTCCTCTCTATGTAGTTTCTCTTTTGCTTGGCTAGCTTCAAGATTTCCTCTTTGCTGGGCATGGTGATGCACACCTGTAATCCCAGCAGCTTGGGAGGCTGAGGCAGGAGGATTGCGAGTTCAAAGCCAGCCTCAACAACTTTGTGAGAGCCTCCAAAACTCAGTCTCTAAAAACAAACAAACAAAATAAGGAAGGGGGGCTGGGGTTGAAGTTCAGTGGTACAGCACTTGGCTCACATGCGTGGGGCACAAGTTCAATACTCAGTACCACATAAATAAATAAAGGTATTGTGTTCTACAACTAAAAAATTTTAAAATGGTGGGGGCTGAGGATGTGCCTCAGTGGTTTAAGTATCCCGTCCGTGGGTTCAATCCCCAGTGCCAAAAAAAGTTTTTTTTTCCTCTTTGGTTTTTGTTTACTTAAATTGGATGCATGTGTTTTGCATAGTTTTTTTTTGGGGGGGGGGCGAGGAAAGTATTTATCTTGCTTTGATGTTCTCTAAGCTTCTTAGACCTGTGATTTGCTGTCTCAATTGTGGACAATTCTCTAATATCTGAAGTATTTCTTTTGCTCTTCTTCTGGGATTCCAATTATGTATATATTACAATGGATGTTATACCCAACTCTCTGTTTTTTAAAATGTTTCTGTGTTGCAGTTGGGTAATTTCTACTAACATATCTGCAAGTATGGAGATTCTTTTCCTCAGCTGTGATACATTTAAGTCCAAAGATTTCACATCTCTTTGTGCTTTTTATTTCTAGCATTTCCTTTTGAGTTCTTTTAGTTTTTCTGTTGAAAATACCCATCTGAGCCGGGCGCAGTGGCACACACCTGTAACCCCAGCACTTTGGGAGGCTGAGACAGGAGAATGGTGAGTTCAAAGCCAGCCTCAGCAACGTGCAAGAAGCTAAGTAACTTGGTGAGACCCTGCCTCTACATAAAACACAAAATAGGGCTGGGGATGTGGTCAAGTACCCCGGAGTTCAATCCTTGGTCCAAAAAAAGAAAAGAAAAGAAAGTACCTGCATTTTGCCCATTTTTCTGTTTCAATGTTTAACAACATAGTTTAAATCCCCTGCTGGATAATAGTCTCTATAAGGCATATAATTCTTAAGACTGTTCCTCCTCTTGGGAGTTTTTTCTTTTTCTTTTACCATTTTATAGGCTTCAGATATTTTCATTGAAAGCTGGACATGTTCTACAGGACAGCAGACCAAGGTGAAAATATTTTATAACTAGCAATGGCTTTGTGAGGCCTTTAGTACAATTATGTTGTTAATCTATTTGGGAATTGGGTTGGGTCTATCAGTTTGCTATAGTTATCCTCAGTGTACCACAGGCTTTATTTATCCGCAGAATAGCTTGTATCTATGGTGGTGGTGGGGTGGCTTACTACAGTAATGTCTGATTCTTTTTTTTTTTTTTTTTTTTTTTGGTACCAGCAATTAAACCCAGGGGCATTTAACCACAAAGCCACATCCCCAGCCCTTTTTATTTCGACACAGGGTCTCACTAAGTTACTCAGGGCCTCACTTAAGTTGCTGAAACAGGACTCAAACTTATGATCCTCCTGTTTCAGACTCCCAAGTTGCTGGGATTATAGGGGTATGCTACTTGTCAGGCTAATTCTGCGTGTGTGTACCTCTTTGTATAATCTTGTGCCTTTCCTGGAAGTACTCTACAGTTAGGACTACTTGCTATTCAAAGCTTCTTAAGTGTGGTGTCAGGAGGTGGGGGATATAGTCTGTTCTAATTTTTCAATTTAAGTCATAAACTATGTACTTGGATCTCAGGGATGTTACCTTCTCATTTCTACTAAACCTTCCTTAACTACAGTTTAGGGTTCAGGGCCCCATCCCTAGGCATAACATTCTTACACTGTTCTCCTTTCACCTGAACTCAATGAATGTTCGCCAATAGGACCAGCAAGGATGCCTTTTCCCTCCACAGATGATAGAGGGGAAGAATCAAAGTAGTTTATTGATCCTATTTAAAAACTGTACTGCTGCTCCCCTCCACTAGGTCTACTGATAACCCCAGGGTTCTTTCCAACCTTTTCTAGAAGCATACCCAGTGAAGTTTGTGGATAAAGAGCTTGCAAGGCAGTGCACTTAGCTTTCATCAATTTCTCATCTATTCTGGCTAAACTCTTCTTACCAGTATCCAATTGTGTCTGATGAAGATTAATGCAAATTTACTCCTCCCCATCCCCAAGCACCGTCTATCCTTAAATTTTGGGCTAGTGGTTTGCTCTGTGGCCTCCGTTCTTTAATTGATCTCAAAAACAAAAAGCAAAAAAGGAATCTGAAGTTAGACTTTGTTGTAAAGGTGAAAGCAAAGCTGCTTTCTGTCCCTGACCTAAACACAGAAAGTGGTTCTATTATTTATGATGCAATTCAGGATCGTAAAGGAGGTGTGACAATAATTTGGCATAAAAAAGGAGCATTTAGGGCTGGGATTGTGGCTCAGTGGTAGAGCACTTGCCTCGCATGTGTGAGGCACTGGGTTCGATCCTCAGCACCACATTTAAAAAAAAAAAAAAAAAAAAGGAGCATTTATTGGGTCTGAGAAACACTGACTCAATGGATATCTCAAAACAACTCCCTTTTAACCACCACCAATCATGACAGTGAATGCCAACATCTATTAGTGCAAACTGTTTACCAAAATTGTAGTTTACCTACATAGCCTTGTTTCTACTCTGCTGATTTTAAGTAACTCAATCAGAAAAGCAGGGGGAAAATATGTGCAACAGAAACCTTAAAGTCACCTGTGTAAATACAACTGGTTGAGAAACAATTACTTAAAATTTACCCAATTTATTAAGAATCAGACTCCACTATCAACCTTTTTACAAATTTAATAAGGCCAGTACCGTGACAGTTCACCTCTGCAACCTCCTCCCATTTACTTGTGGATAAAGTTAAATTCTTGCAAATAATGCACACTTTCCATGATTCTATAACTGTTTCACTGATGACAAATGTATTTTCTTAATTTACTTTAGCTTAAGTATTTTATTTGCAACTAAGTTTATTAACACTATATGATGTTCATATATTGTAGACTATCATCATCACTTTACAAAAAAAGGAATTTAGAAAAAAGCGCCATTGCTTCTCAATGGAATACAAATGCTGATATTTTCCATGAACTAAACTCTGTTAAGGTTTTTCACATTCCTGTATCTTAAAAATGCTCTGACTCCTTTTTTCCTCCCTTAATATGTTCTACTTCCTGTTTTCAAACAACTATAATGTTTTCTTAACTAATGTTCCCTGAATGCATTGTGATATTAATAGCCCAAGCCATATTTGAGATATAGCTCCTTAACATTGTTTCACGTTATATTTAAAATATGAACAAGGTTTTGTTATTTGTTAAGTCACACAATAAAGCACTTCCCAGAAACAAACAAACAAAAAACGGTGAAATCTAATGCTTTTTAGGATACTGAATCTTTGACAAGTAAATTTTTTTTTTTTTGGCAAGTCCTGTTTTATATTCCCATAGACTCACAAATTACTGATAATATACTTAAAAACCTGATTCTGTGAGCAATTTCCTCAAATCCTAAGGAAAGAAGAGCCAATTCCTCCTACTCTTGTGTTTAGTTTCAGCATCTTAAGAATAGTGACACAAACATATTCAAACCTAGAAACCCATGAAGTTCATAAACTGAGAATGGAATATTGTAAAAAGTAACAACCACTAAGAATGGGTCCAGAAAAAAAAAATAGTTCTGAAATTTTACCTGTTTCAAACACACTTTACTTGAAAAGGATCAAAATAACTACTGTATAAAGCCCTTCGTAAAGGATGCAACAGCAGCAAGTAGAGGCCCTCCTTTTTGAGAAGCAGGGTGGGGTAAGAGGGAAAAAAAGTAGAGAGGCAAAGCAAGGAAACATTACTTTCGAAGACCACTGCTATATTAGGAGGAGAATTTTACTCTTGCCAACAACTGATAAAGGAAACAATCTCAAGACAACAGAGGTTAAATGAACACCCTACAATCAGGGCAATTTAAAGAAAGGCACTCTTAAGTGTGGTAAGTCTCTAATACGCCTTCAACAGTCACTTCATTGAGCGTCAAAGTCCTACTTCACCCACTCCAAAGGTCGCAGAGGTGAAATCACAGCAGCCAAGAAGTGCCACTTGTATAAGCTACCTTGCATAAAGAAAAAACCTTGGGGGAAAGCTTAATTTTGGTAAAGGGAGGAATTGGAGAAGGGACGTCGCAGCTGCTCATTTCCTAGCAAAACGAAACAAAGCTAAGAAAAGAAAGTCAAGTCTAAGCGGGACTCAGGGAGGAGGAGGATCGCTGACTTGAGGAAATAAGAGTTGCCTGCATCTAGCAGGAAAGGTGCTCCGGGTAGGAGGCAGGAAGGGAATCCCGAGGGCGGAGCCCACAAGGGAATGAGGGGTGTGTGGGGCTAAGGATGTGCTAAGGGGAGTGGAGAACCGTGGGGGTTAGGAACCCAGAAAACCAGGCAAAAAGAGGGGTGGGGCTGAACAAGGCAGTACCCTGGGCAAATGTCACTCACAGCCAGGGGTCGGGGGGATGAGCACGAAGGACCAACACCAGCAGCCTGGGGGGAGGGTAATCCGCTGCCCTTAGCAACTTTAAACTGCAGCGGCTAAGACACCACCCCTCCTTTGCTCTGCTCTGAGTGCCCCCCGCCCAAGTCCCCTAGGCGTGAGGAAGGGATAAGGTAGAGCCCAGAGTCTAGTGCCCGGCGTCGGCTTTACCTTCGCGGGAGGCTGATAAGGCTCCAGCCCGAGCTCCTCCCGCCGCCGGCTCTGCGTCCAGAGTGGGATGAGGCGCCCTCCGGCCTCCTCCCCCTCACCACTTCCCCTTTCCCCCGCCGGGGCCCTGTAGCTCCGCTGCCGCGGGTTCCTGGTGCCGCCGCGGCTCTGCCTCCCCGCTCCCTCCGCCTCCTCCCTCTGCCTCTCAGAGGCTCACTCTGGAGGCCGCCATCTTCGTCCAGGCTTTGAGCGCCGCGCTCCAATACGCCTGCGTCGCTACCGCCCAGGCCGTCACGAGACCCAGTCAGCTGATTTCAGCGCTTCCGCCTTCTGCCCCACCCTCTTGCATACATTTCCCCGCCCTCTCGGTCCCGTTTGCTCCCTTCCGGGAAACACCGGGTTCCTCCCGCCCGCCGGCCCGCCTCCTGAGCAGGTACACATGCGCAGAGTGTGGAGGCCGGCCGTGGGATCCGGGGGTCCACGCAGCGCGTGAGGGGGTCCGCCCCTCGGCGCGTGCGGAGAGGGACACGCCCCTGGGCGCGCTCATTCGAGATGGGCCACGCCTCTTGGCGTGTTCTCCAGCAGCCACGCCCCTCCGTTTGTGTCCTGTGGGCTCTGGGAGTGTGGCACGGATGTGTGCTATTAATCCGGTGAAGTCTTGTTTGGAAGCATGTCTTGGACCTCATCTTTGACTTCAAGTGACCTGGCGCATCCGCGAGGCAGAAACCTCAGCCTACTATGCCGCTTATCTGGATTGGAAGCAGGTTTACTTGCTGTTGAGACACTCAGGAGCAGTTCAAATTTTGAGTGGTGGGGCGGGTGGTGGAGACCAAAGCCTTAAGGATGTCTAAGGCCTTTGTAGGTTAGAGTGCTGGGCAGGTGATACTTATAGCGCCCACTTATTGTCTGTTGATCACATATCTAGGAGTTTATTTAACGCTTCTTAATCTTAAACAATATGAGACAGGAATTATCCTCGTTTGCTGTTTAAGGAAGGTCAGTTCCCTTTCTTCCCAGACCTGAACTGTAAAGATCACAGTTTAAAACTTATTCTGCTACAGACTTTCAAAAAATAGTGTAGAAGCTTTACATGGATACATTATTGTATGAGGGTTAAAGCTCTGATAAGGAGTTTAATACTCTTTCTATGTTAGCAGTCCTGAAATTGTGATTTCTTGGGGTCCTCTTCAGTAGTTGACTCTTTTTATCGATGGTATTTATAGGATGCAAAATGTGTAATATGATTCTTACAGAATTTGCACCTTGACACTGTTGACCCATTCATTGCTCTGTGGCAGAGTAGACTTTCCTGTATTGCCGCAGTAAGATAAGGTGCATGTAAGGGGAGGTACCAGGAATAGCTGGGTGTGGGAAGACACAACCTGAAATAGACAAGGAAGGGAGAAGAAGAAAGAAACAGAAGGTCTGCATTAAGGGGCCTTCTTGGCTTATTCCATGGAAACAGAAACTTGTGTTTATGTAGCCTTTTATAGTTAAAAGCCTTCCAGTAATCCCAGAAGTAGATGCGGGATGTATCATTTTTATTTTATAAAGAAAGTATACCCAAAGGGTCTACTAAGTAACTTGCTCAAGGTGACCTCCCTCCTAAAGGTTGAGCCAAGATTTAGTCACAGGATATGCAAAGCAAGGCCATTGAACTCCTAAGCTGCCACAGTGCTTCTCTGTTCAATATTTGGGACCAATAAAATTGATTTTGAGAGTTGGGAGGAGCCTTGGGTAATATGAACTGCTCTCATTCCTTGGAGTGGAAAATTTCCTGCCTCCCAAGACATCTTTTTCCATTGCATTTTTAGAAACCATTTTCCTTGTATTTGTCCAACTTGTCTTCTCTTTTGTGAGTAGTTTTCCCCCTTTTCCTCTTCTGTGTATTTAAGTATTTACCAATACACCTAGCCTATCCCAACCCTCTCCTGATTATCCACCTAACTACTTCAGCCACAGATTATCACCCTAAGCAATAACCTAGTGCTTTCATCTTTTGTTCATAGATGTGATTTAAAGACTTTTTGCATCTTCCCTGGTTGCTCTTAATTGAATTTGAACATATTTGTGTCAGTATTTTTAAGATTCTGAAACCAAATACAAGAGTCAGGGAGAGTAGGAGGACTTGGCTCTTCTTTCCTTAGTCTTCTGTTAAATTAGTTTATTTCCATCCCCTGCTCTTTTTTAAGAGTTTGACGATTTCAAGGCAAACCTTCAAACTTGCTCTGTCTGGATTTATCTTTTTATTCAAGATCCAGATTTGCAATAGCTTTTCTGACACTCTCATGCAACAAACATCAGATTTATAATCCAGACTATATTATACACATGTAAAATGTTTCACAACTTTTGAAAATATTTTTATTTACAGATTTTTAGACAACAATAGCTTTTTATCAGTGCCCTAACTTAGCATCCAAGGCAGGAGAGGTTCAGGATTTTAGAAAGTCCACAGAACAAACACTATTTACTGAAGTCCCCATTGTTGCTAAATTAATCTTCCTAATTATATCGGTGTCCAGATCCAAAATAAATCCTTAAGAACTTTATACCACTCAGTAATATTTGAACTGAAAATCCAAAGTCCAAAATGCTCTAAAACCCAATATCTATGTCAGTACTTAAAAAGTTTTAGGTTTTTGAGCATTTTCAGATTTTTAGATTAGGGTTGCTAACTGATAAACTCTATAGACACCCACCCCTATCCCCCAAAATCCAAAATCTGAAACACTTCTAGTCAGAGCATATTAGACAAAGGATAGTTCACTTGTTTTTGTTTTGTTTTGTTTTGTTTAAGCATGGTAAGAAAGACTTTATTCAGGACCATCTCAGTGGGTTCTTGAAGTGGGGAGAGAGGTTGGGCTCAATTCCAAATATAGCATGGGCAAGCAGGGATTTATAACCAAGGAGCAGTATAGGGGTCAAATGTCAGTGTAGGAAAAATTACTAAGAGGAAATAGCAGGGGTGTGGGAGATTCTGGCTAAACCTACATGACAAGATTCTTGAGTAAGACAGGTCAGAGTGATCAGACATCACCTGGGGGAAGGAGGAAGGTGAGGAACTTGATCAGATATCCAGGGATAACTAGACACTAAGGTTGTGGGGGATTCTGGATAAACTGATCTAGCATGATGTTTTTGCTAAAACTTGATTTTACATGGAAGTGCACAGATGGGCCTAGGAGAAAGTTCAGGAGCCTAAACAAAGTTTTGCCAAGCAAAGAATCTTTGTCCCATGTTGAAATGATAATATTATAGATAATATTATGTGTTGTTAAATAAAATGGTAAAATTAATTTTGCTTGTTTCTTTTTTAAATGTGCTGCTAAGAAACAAAACTGTATATGTGGTTCCCATTATATTTATCTTGGACAGCACTATTGTCAAAGTCTTGTTCAGACACACAATGAGTGTCATAAAACATGTCAATTGAGGGGCTGGGATTGTAGCTCAGCGGTAGAGCGCTTGCCTTGCATGCATGAGGCCCTGGGTTCGATCCTCAGCACCACATACAAAGCAATAAAATAAAGACATTGTGTCCGTCTACAACTAAAAAAATATTTAAAAAAAAAAAACAAAAAACATGTCAATTGAGTTGATGGGCTCAAAGTACCCACAGAATCATCTTCTAGACTTCATTTAATTTATGTGGGCATTTTTTGCTTGTTTTTGGTAGTTTTTCTCAAGGTTTACCTCACTATATATATTGAATTTTTGTGTTCCTCCATACTACTAATTTCATAAATTTGAAATTATTGACAACATATGACATATTATGGCATAAGAATTTCTTGACATACATACATATTGTTATAGTTTGGATATGAGATGTTCCACAAAAGCTCCTGTGTTAATGCAGGAATATTAAGAAGTGATTAGGGGGCTGGGATTTTGGCTCAGTGGTAGAGCGCTTGCCTCACACACGTGAGGTACTAGGCTCGATCCTCAGCACCACATAAAAATAAATAAAGATATTGTGTCCATCTACAACTAAAAATAGTTTTTAAAAAGTGACTGGACTGTGAGAGTTGTAACCTCATCAGTCCATCCTAGTTTGAATGGGCCTGGTGGTAATTATAGGCAGGTGGGGCGTGGCTGAAGGAGTTGGGTCACTGGGGGCATATTCTAGGTGCCTGTTCCTTGCAGTTCTTCCCACCTCCCATGCCGATTTCTAGCTGCCATGAACTGAGTAGCTTTCCTCTGCTATGCCTTTCTGCCATGATGCTCACCCTCATCTCTGGCCCAGAACAGTGGAATCAGCCAATCATGGACTGAACCTCTGAAATCATGAGCCAAAACAAACTTTTCCTTCTCTAAGTTGGTTTTATAGGGTATTTTGTCACAGCAAGGTAAAGCTGATTCACACAGAAATAGGTACTGAAGAGTGGACTCATGGTTGTGACTCACCTGATGAACCTGTTTGAGGAGGAGTTTGGAAAGTTTGGTGATGCAGGGTAGAAAAACCTTAGAATGATGTAGCAGAGTTTAATAAGTGATTCTAGTGGAAGCTCACAAGACCAGAATGCTGATAGGAATGCAGACAGTAAAGACTGTTCATGAGGTTTCAGAGGGGAGCAAGGACTCTTGGGAAGTGGACTGGAGGCCATTAATGTTATATTCTGGCAAAGAACTTGGCTACATTTTTCCCAATTCCTGAGACTTTCTGTGAAGCTGAATTTAAAGGATGATAGACTAATTAATCTGGCAGAGGAAATTTCAAGGCACCACAGCATTCAGACAGTGGCATGGATGTTACTATGGGCTTTTATCCAGGGTTAAGAAAGCAAAGGATATTTTTAAAACTTTGGCCAGAAAAGTACACACAGAACTGGGGGCATGGAAGTTGTGGTAGTTGAAGGATTATAGTCACTAAAAAGATGTTTAGTACTTTGCACAGAGATATCAGGAAGGCTGCTTTGCAGGCACCTCAGTAATCAGCAAGCCCACACCCATTGTAGGATCAAGGGCATAGAAGTAAAAATTCCTCTAAGAGACCATCGGGGTGCCCTGCTCTGATAGGGGTGTCCAGAGAGTTGTTTCCTTGGGAACTGTTTCACTGTGCTTAGCTGCGGAAGCACTCAGAAGCCATTGAGGCCATGGTCCCTGGTGGCCCAGCTACCACTCAAGCTGGGGGAAGGCCTTGGCACTGTCCATGTGGTACCAGTTCTGGAATGTAGGATGCTGGAGTTAGGAGGTCATGGAGGGTTTCACTGAGATTTCTGAGATTTCAAAGGAAAGCCTGGGAGACTAGAGAAAGTGTAGCAGGGTTGGAATCTCCAACCTTGGAGCTTCCATGAATCTTCATGAATCTTCCAGTGCATGAAGCTGTGAAGTTGAAGCCAAAGATGGAATGGAGACCCCCGCCCCCCCACACACACAATTAAGAGATACCAGTAACAGATGGTCTGCTGAGGAAGCTGCTAGCTGCAGATATGGCCAGTCTAAAAAAGAGGCCACATGGACTAAAACCAGCGGGGGCAAAGGGGCAGGGCTGTGCACGACCTTTGGAGGTCATGTCTTACCACCATGTGCCCCAGATGCAGGAGGTGGAGCTTCAGGAAATGTTTGCCCAACTGGGTTTAGGTCTTGTTTTGTTCCCATTCCTTCTTTCTATGCTCTTATTCAACCCTTTTTGAATGGGAATGTTCTGCCATTATATATCAAGTGTATATAACTTGTTTTTTCATTTTTACCAGAGCTCACAGCCAAGAGTTTGCCTTGAATCTTAGATGAGACTTTGGATGTGGACTTTTGGGGAACACTAGACTATGGAGACTCTTGGATATAGACTAAATGCATTGTGAGGTTGACATGAGCTTTTGGGGGCCAGGGGCAGAATGTTATGTTTTGATATGAAGTGTCCTCCAAAAGCCCTGTGTTAATGCGGAAATATTTAGAGGTGAAATGATTAGATTATGGAGGTGTCCTAATTTGAATGGGTGTTATGTAGTTAGGACTACATAATGTAGTCATGACTATAGGTCATAACTAGTCAGGTGGGGTATGGCTGGAATAAGTAAGTCTCTGAGGATATGCCCTAGAAGAGTTGTTCTTCCCTACTGTCCTTTCCCCTCTCTCTCTTTGCTTCCTGGCCACCATGAGTGGAGCAGGGCTCCTCTACTACACCCTTGTGCCTCACCTTAGGCCCAGAGTAATAGAGTTGGCCAACTATGGGTTGAACCTCTAACACTGTGAGCCAAAATAAACTTTTTCTCCTCTAAGTTGTTCTTGTTGGGTATTTTGGTTAGAGCAACACATACACACATACACACACACATCTACATATATATGTGTGTGTGTGTATATATGTGTGTATATATATGTATATTTGTGTATAGTTTATTTTTCCTTTTTGGTAATCATAGCCAAGTTCCCTTGCCCACTTAATCCTACACCAGGAACTCTAGTTGTGTTATTAATGTGAGCTAAAACATCCTTTAATAGTGAAATGATGTTCAGATACAAAGAATTTTGGACTTAAATTTTGTATTGACAAAAACATGCTTTCATTTAATTACAGGAAATCATCTAGATTGGACTTTATTTTCTGAGATGAATTGATAGGGAAAAATAAAATATCTTGTTGTGTGGTTTAACAATTCTAAACCATTATTGAAATTTTAACTGGTTGAGGAAAAGACCTATGTTCTTTTATTAAAATTAACTCCTATTGCTATTTTACAATACATACACTGCTGAGATTTTTTAATTTGAATGTCCTCACTGGTTGATTTAAATGCTTTCGTTATTACTAGATTTAAGAAAAATCTAGAGCCATTTATATATTTTTCCATAAAAGATTTTAAAGTGAATACAATTTCTAATTTACTATGAGATTATTATATTCGACATTTTAGTTATCAGCATTATGAAGGAAATACAATGTAAAAATATCACAGGCGGCACGCACAGTGATCTGGCTATAATCCCACCTACTCAGGAGGCTGAAGCAAGATCATAAGTTCAAGGCCAGTATGAGCAACACAGTGAGACCCCATCTCAAGGAAAAAAAAATCGCAGACAAATCCCTTATGCTCTTTGAGCCTCAGTTCCCTCACTTGTAAACTCAGGACATTGATACCTACCTTGAAACATTTGCAAAAGTCAAGTAAAATAACCAATGTAGAGCACATGGTTACTAAGAATTCAATAACTTAGTTCCCTCACTATAGTTTATATCAGGGTCTAAGCCTGCTTATGTAATCCTTGTTCTTAAGTTAAAAAAATACATTTACTGTCATTCTTGTAATCAGGACTAATCTGATAAAATAAATAGGCATACAGACTGTAGCATTAACAAAAGGGGGAAGTTCTAATGTTTGTTCTTGATAACCAGAACTTCCGCAGATATTGATAACCATATCTGAATGCTCCTGTGACAAATTGTAAAATAGTTCATGTTGAAAAGATATCATTTTTATAAATATCTTAGAGCATAGATAGTTGACATTGCTAAATTCACACCTGAATATTAACAATGCAAAAAGACATGGATCCATGCAGTTTTGTCTATCAAAATATAATGTTTGAGAAATGATGACCAAAACTTGACCATGAAGTTCTTAGAATGCCGGTAGCCCTGTTCACATCTTGGTCAAGGTGACTTAATGAGGTTCATGAGAAGATTTTACTTCCCTTTTGTTTTGCTAAAGCTCATTGCAACTAGAAGGGAAGGATGCCTATCAGTTGGTCTTGGAATACCTACTCAGTTACGTTCATCTGACAACATAAAACTTCATTACACAATTAAATTTTTGCTGGCTTTGAGCACATAAAGATGATATGACTGCTATTTTCATGAAAAACTTATTTTGCCAAGAAAAAAATATGACATTTTTTTCTTGTTGTGAGCAACAGTGAGCAGCCAGCCACCTACGTAGCAAAAAGGAAAATAAAACTAGTAAGGGAAATTTTATTTCAAGCTCAGCTAGTTAGCTTATAAAGTTGCTGGCTCCCAAATCCACACTGTAGATTTTGCAAAAAATAAATAGTAAATCAACATAAACCAAAATAAAAGTCTCTTACCAATAAATGCATTTTGAAAAAAACCTTACTAATATAAAATTCAAATATACTGTACTAATCATTGCAGCTAACCTGTTTCAAAAAATATAGTTACTTTGGGTCTATTATAGATCTTCTTTCTCAAAGGAAAACAACCTTTGAGAGTTGAAAACAGTATACTCTACCAGAAAGAAACACGGGTTTAGTTACAGCAAGTAAGGTATTGCTTTTTTTCTTACTTACACCTATCTCCTGACAATGTATTCTCTTACTCGGGGACACAAAGTTTATCTGTTACCTTTGCTCTCCCTAATAAGTGTGTCGAATTCCAGTTCCATCTTGGGTACTTAATCTTTGAGCATCAATTTCCTTATCAATGAAATGAAGTTAATAAAACATATCAACTATAGTTGTTTTGAGGACTGAGTAAGTATCGATATATACCACCTAATATTCATAAACTAATATTGTTTAAAGTTATAAATGCATGTAATAGAAGAACAAAAACTATATGCTTTCAAAAATGGGATAAGGGAGAACAGCCTATTTGTTCTAAGTTCTCATCTTTCAAAACTGGCAATAAATTAAGACTTCCTCATTTAGAAAAATCAAGAAAGGCAGAAAGAAACTTCTACGGATCACTAAGGCAGGATTACCCATTCTCCATAGGCATTAACTCCCCATTTCCTTATATTCCTTTTGTTCTTTCTCTATAATTCTAGAAGCAGAAAAACATATTTGGGGCAGTTATAGTATACAGTAGGCAGTTTAAGCAAGAACTTAGGGCAACTGCAAAGCAGAGGCCCCCAAGATAAAAGAAACTTCAGGATTTTCCAGGTAATATTTTATAAAATGCATAAAATAATAATCATGGAATAAAACAGAACTTAGCTGAGTTTCCTTATTTTGTGAGTATAGAATGGAAAACCTCTAGTGGTCTAAATTCAGCTCTAAAGTGGGGAGATCTTTTTAAAAAAATCTGTGAATAGGGCTGGGGCTGGGGCTCAGCAGTTGAGCGCTTGCCTCGCATACGTGAGGCACTGGGTTTGATCCTCAGCACCACATAAAATAAATAAAGATATTGTGTTCATCTACAACTAAACAAAATGTTTTAAAAAAAATCTGAATACATATTCATGTAACAGGGTATACTTTATATAATCATGTTGAAAATGGGAATTGAAGATAGGCATGTGAGATTAAAGAGGAGGTATCAGAGCAGGCATTGCAACACATGGAGAGCAGACCATGTGCCCTACCCTATGTTACAACCTGTTGTCTGTTGCCAACCTCATTTGTGCAGACGAGGAACTTCTCATGGTTCTCGAGGCTAACAGGACTCACCCAAAAGTCTCCCAGTTAAAGGTCAAAGTTAGATTTTTAACTCAGATCGACCTGTTTCCAAAACCCAGGATTCTCCAAGAGTAATTAGAAACTTTTTATTTATAGGTAAAATGAGACACTTTGAGTAAATGGAATAAACTGATATTGATTACCTTCTTATCCTTACTCTGGAAACAGATTTTCTGCCATGACTAGAACATAAACTGTATAGTAATTATTATTACTGTCAGCAGATAGGGGGAAAGATACATATAGAGGTCACAGGTAGTCTTAAGATAATTACAAGATGGTAAGCAGAATTTCCACTGCAGCAAAAACATAAATAGTAATAGTTATTTAGAAGTTTGTAGTTAGGTTTTTCCTGAGGGTTGTTAACATTTTCATGCTAAAGATTTTCCAACAGGTAGTCTTATTTGTAGGCTTAGTTATATCAATTTTCCATTTATGATCTGATAACAGGAACTTTCAAAAATCATATGAATAGTGTGGATTAAGAAACTTTAAAAAATTCACCAGATCATTACATTTAATGACTTTCTTAGTCTTTTTCTTTCTTTCTTTCTTTTTTTTTGTACCGGGGATTTAACTCAGGGGTACTCGACCACTGAGCCACATCCCCAGCCCTATTTTGTGTTTTATGTAGAGACTATTTTGTGTTTATGTAAGCATCTGAGTTGCTTAGCACCTTGCTAATGCTGAGGCTGGCTTTGAACTCACGATTCTCCTCTCAGCTTCCCAAAGTGCTGGGATTACAGGCATGTGCCACTGCACCTGGCTTTATTTTTCTTTATAATCTTAGGCTATATATATATTTTCTTTGATGTAATATAATTTTTTGATACTATACTAGGGGGCTCTTTATCACTGAGCTACATCCCCAGCACTTTTTATATTGAGACAGGGTTCTAAATTGCTAAGGCTAGTCTCCAATTTGCAATGCTCCAGCCTCAGCCTCCCAAGTGGCTAGGATTACAGGCATGGGCGTCTGCTACTGTGCCTAGCTTTCATATGGATTTCTTTAACCTTTGTGATGGGTAAATACTGATTACGGGAAAACTATGTCTCCATTCACTTGTGATGCTATAACAAAATACCACAAATTTACAACTTTGTAAACCACAAGAATTTGTATCTTTCCATTCTGGAGGCTGGGAATTCCAGGGCTGGTGTCTGAGGCTGTCTTTCTGGATCACAGATATTGCCTTCTAGCTCTGCTTACATCATGAAAGAGGCAAGGGGTCTCTCCAGGCTTTGTTGTTCAGGGGACTAGTCCTGCTAACATTCCCACATCCTAATATCATCACTGTGGGGGTTAGGATTTCAGTATGTGGATTTTAGGGGGATATAAGCACTCAGACTATAGCAATATGTGACTATTAGAAAACCATGTTTGCCGTAAGGTATTTTTATATATATGTGTATATGTTAAAGATTATTTAAAATATTAAAATGAAAATAGTTTTTAATTCCTAAATTTAAATCTCTGCAATAACCAAATGGGTTTTTTTCCCTAAGTAATCACATGACTAAACTGGTTCTAAAAACATTAATATGATCAGGTTTAACAAAAATGTCTGGTGAATAATACAGTGAGAACCTCTAATAGACAACAGCTCCATAGTGCTTTAAGCAATGAAACATGGTCAATCCTTATTATTGAGCACCTTTCAATAAAATAAGTTATTAATTTATAATTAAGGCTTTCTATACTGGTCTCACATGACCAAGGAAAAGAAATTACAATTAATCCAAAATGCTGGTTAATTTCAGACCCATTTAAAAAGAAATATATATGTATGTATAATCCTATCATTTACTGAGCAGTTACTTTGTGCCAGGTACTATGAGAAGGACTTTAATAAATCGTCTCATTTAATTGTTCTAACACACAGGCAGTGCTTTAATTTTTATAACATGTAGTTGTTATGTTCATTTTTTAATTGGAACCCAAGGCTTTAAAGAGAGTATTTCACTTTCTCAGTGTCCCACCACTGGAAAGGAGTAGAGCCCTTTCCAACCAGGAAATGGATCTCAGATCTCAAAGTCCTCGCACTACATCACTGTGCTTCATTTAATACTGAAGTTCTGCTAGCCATGATTTCCTCTTTCTGGATCATTCAGGAGTTATTGCTGGATATTTTCTTACTAAAAATTTATGTTAGAGATTTTTAAATGAAGGAAAAACAACAGTGTATCTCTTTCATGCTTAGTTCACAGTGCATTTTCTCAGAATAATAGCAAGGCCTACAACTTGTATTTTATTCTTATCAACATCAATTTTATAATATGATCTTTTTATTAAAATGTAGCTTGTAGAATCACCCGTATCTGCAGTCTTCCTAGTTCTGGTGCATCTGTAGCCTAAATTAGGAGTAAAAGAAATGGAAAGTAAATTGTCTATCTTTAGTGAAATCAAATAGGCAACAAAGGGGAAGTGAAATCGCAAAAATAATCTAAAATCTACTGACATTAAACCATGTGAGGTTGAAGCTGGTGGATGATTATTTTTTTAAAAGTAAAATGGCCTGGGCTGGGATTGTGGCGCAGTGGTAGCGTGCTCGCCTAGCATGCGTGAGGCACTGGGTTCGATCCTCAGCACCACATAAAAATAAAATAAAGATATTCAGTCCACCTGCAACTAAAATAAATAAATAAATAAATAAATATTAAAAAAAAAGGTAAAATGGCTGTGTCTTAGTGATTGAGTTAATGTATTACGTTATCAGTGGAAATGAACCAGGATTGAGATGCCAGCCTAAATAGCCTTCAAAGCACTAATCTAGTTTCTTCTGTTCCGTGCTGCTTTCTGTTAATGCTCTTTCCTACTTTTGACCCAGCATATGAACAGAAACTGTCTGGCATCAGTAAAGCAAGCTGTTACAGAAGCGGAGCTGTCAATTTAGCATTTGGCAGGAGAATAGAAGACTGTTCAGTGAAAGCCTTGATTTCATATTTGTTAGGCCAGCAAACAATAGCAGCATGCTGGCTTTGCGGCTAAAAAGAACAAAGAAAACAAACTAATAACTTTTGCTGACATTTCTATTTCTAATCCAAAAAGGGAGGTGTCTCCCCACTTTTACCCTCTTCTCTGGTATCAGGGAGTCTCAAGTAGGCCACCCTGAAAACTGGTCTATATTTCTGATAATGAAAGCTTAAAACCAATATCCAGAAAGACAGTTGGATAGGTAGGTAAGTAGGTGGGTGGGTGGATGGATGGATGGATGAGGAGACTTGTCTTTCTCCCAGACATTGATCTTGTCCCTTTCTGCTCCAGATCCTCTTATCTCCCCATTCTGCTCCACATTGCTATCTGCTCAATACAGTTATTCTCTTCATAAACCAGGCTATCTGGACAGGACAAAGACTTACTGCTCTGAAACCTTTATGCTGCCATCAGCAGTTTCCTGGTTCATAGTTTGAAGCTGACAGTGCTGAGAAAAAGCCTTTCAGAAGCGAGACTCATTGCCCTTTCACAGTGTAGTCTTACCATTTTCTTGCTTGTGTTTTGCTAAAGTATCAGTGCTACGTTTTTCCTAAGCCCACTTTTCTTTAAGAAAGAGAGTTGGACAAAATCAAAGGACAAAATTCTCCCTGTGCTTGTGTACCATTTCTGGGGCAGCCTCTAATGCTCTGGGCAGGAGAGTTGCTCTAGAGGATAAGGGGTTGTCAATTTGCTTTCTTGGGGTGAAATTTTCAGAACTATGCCTGTTCGGAGACAATTCTGATGTTAAAGAAAACAACAATGAAAATGCTTGTCTGGGATAGATATTTTTTTCCATAACTTGTCAGTGAGAGTTCTTATTGTTTGTTTCTTTTGACATCTTTTTCTGTTTCATCAGTTACTCCTTATCTTCCCTGATGTCTTCATGGCCTCTCTAAGGATCTCTGCTACAATTTTCCTTTGGAAATTTCTTTAGACTTCTTTGAAAAGGGAAATAGCTTTTATAAAATTCACAAGAGCCAAAGGAACTTGTACAAAATTATCAGCTAGATAAATAGTAATATAGGGATTTTAAAGACCTTGTCTCCCTTCCTATTAGAACCATGGAATATTGTGATTTTTCTTAATAGATGTTAACACATTTCACATGTTCACATCTCAGTACTCATTAACACTGTCTGAAGTAGGATAAAGCGGGTACTTTAAGTGCTACATTTAGTCTGAGTGACCAAAGAATTCATCTTGTCAAAGTTCAGCCTGAAATCAGAACTTTGATGACAAAAATGGCTGTCACTCCCCTTTGAAGAGCAAAGAACTCAGGCACAGTCCACACTTCACGTAAGAGTGAGCCCTAGGCAATTCACTCCTTCTCTCTGTGCTTCTATTTCCTCATTTTAAAATGAATAAAAGTATTACATACTTCATAGGGCTATGATGTAGATTTTCATGCATATCTGAAGTGTACAAAAAAAGTACCTGAACATAGTAAGAACTCAGTAAACACTGATAATATTTCTAGTACTGCTATTCTAATTTGTTTGAGGTACCAATGAGATTAAACTCGGTTCCCTAAAGAAGAGATGCTGAAAGATGTGATATTGCTTACATTTTTCTTTGATTTATGTTTTTAAAAATTCTAGCTATTCTTGGATGCCATAAGAATGAGAACTAGAAAGCATCAACTATTTTATGTGTCCAAGTATCTTATATGCATCCATAAAAATGTATGCAGCATAATGGAGAGATGTGTGTGTGTATACATAGGTGTATGTAATATAAACTGATGTTTTACACAAAGGATAACAAATTACATTCACAAATCAGTATATTCTATTTTCCACAAACATATCTTCAAAACTGGTATATATAATTTGTTTCACTATTAGTGAAGACTGAAAATTATTCCATTGTACCCATAAACCATAATTTAACTTCTTTGCTACTGATAAGTATTTAGGTTGCCTCCAGATTTTTGCTTTTACAAATAAGGCTCTTGAAATGAACATCCTTGGAGACAGGTTGTTTTAAATACTGTGGAAGAATGTCCTGATTTTTTTTTATTATTTAACTTGGAAGAGTATCCCTATATTTATTTTCAATTTGTAATTGTGTATACAATATATGTAATAAATGTAACATGTCATATATTACATATTCCAAGCATGCAGCAGAAATAAACATTGTTAATGTCTGTAAAGATTTCCTGTAACCTCAGTTTTGGTGTTCTTTTAAGTTTTAATCCTGTGATCTAAGTGTCTTATCCTAGATTTTCAGGTTATCTTAGAGTTGGACTTATTGGCTATATTCCTTGATCATCTCTCCTATCTTATTTTATTGTTTATATTTTCAAAAATGTGGATTTATTTTTCTTATTAGCTCTCTTTAAATGTAAGGAAGTTACTCTAAACATTTGGAAGACCAAGGAATTTCTCATAGCAGTAAAGGAATGCTGAGGGATTCAGTATAAATATCCACTGTTGAAAAATACAAACTTAAACTCATAGGAAAAAACTTTACATTGAATTTGCATTGGGAAAAAATAAGCATGAAATATGCTGCAAAACACCATTTGTTTGTTGATGGGCATGGTAGTCAGATTTCCATCATTGTAACAAAATATCCAGATAAAATAAACTTATAAAGAGGAAAGATTTATCTTGGCTCAGGGTTTCAGAGGTGGCAGTCCATGGTCAGTTAGCTTTGGGTCTGTAGTGAGGCAGAACATCAGGGTGAAGAACATGTGGTAGACCAAATCTCCTCACCTCATGGTAGCCAGGAAGGGGGGGGGGAAAGTCCCAAAATCCCCCTAAAAGGCACCCCCCCGCAGTAACCTCACTTTTTTCTCCTAGGAACCACTTCCTAAAGGTTGTACCACCTGTCAATAGCAACACAGACTGGCGACCAAGCCTTTAATGCAGAAACTTTGGGGGACATTTAAGATCCAAATCCTAATAGTGGGTATTGAGTTCATGAAGGGCATTGCTAAGATTTGATGTTATACCTCACTATCGAAAATGTAAAATAAAAATAGCAGCTGATACTTATTAAGTGCCAGTTTTTGTCAGCCCTGCTAATAACACTCTGCGTGCTTTACCTTATTTAACAGAATAACTTTATGAGAGAAATAGTATGATTAGTTTACAAAAAGGAAACCTGCTTCAAATCATATAGATTCAAATCCTATAGATTCAACTCATCCACATAGATTTATATAGAATAAAAATAGTATTCTCTTTCATTCTATTTCTAATGACTTCATAAAGAAAATATATTTTTTTTAAAGTTCGTGGATTTAACACTCTGGCTTTTTTACTTCCTTATTACTTTCATTTTGAATGGGCCTGTTTCTGAACTCAATAATTAGAGTTGATGAGGAACCAGTTGAAGCACATGATGTTTAAAGTGATTTCTCATGCTGAGAGCCTACCCTTTTATGGAAACTCTTCTTATCAGTTTTTTTAGTTGATAAGCATTTCCAGTTTGGGGTGATTGTGAAAAATGCTGTTATGAACATTCATGTACAAATATTTGGTTGGACATTTCTTTTCATTGTCTCAGTGTAGATACCTAGATGTTCAGTTGCTCAGTTTTATGGCAAAGTGTTAAAAATTATTTTAAAATTAATTTTATTTTTGTATATGATTTTA
>PVHX01008582.1:62068-82658 GCA_004024805.1 Geosciurus inauris | reverse complement strand
GTATCTCTATTTTTTTGTATTTGCTAAGACTTGCTTTATGGCATAGCATATGATCTATTTTGGAGAAGGATCCATGAGCTGCTGAGAAAAACGTATATTTCCTTGTTGATGGATGGAATATTCTATATATATCAGTTAAGTCTAGACCATTGATTGTTCTATTAAGCCTTGTAGATTCTTTGTTTAGTTTTTGTTTGGAGGATCTGTCCAGTGGTGAGAGAGTTGTGTTAAAGTCGTCCACTACTATTGTGTTGGGATCTATTTGGTTCTTGAAAAATATGGAATGCTTCACGAATTTGCGTGTCATCCTTGCGCAGGGGCCATGCTAATCTTCTCTGTATCGTTCCAATTTTAGTATATGTGCTGCCGAAGTGAGCACTGTGGCTAGTATTTAAATGATCTTGATATTTAGAGATGACAGTTATTATACTGATATATAACTACATGTGTGTGTTTATGATTAGATATGAACAATAGGAACCTGAAACAGTCATTTTTTCATTTGTGGCTATAACATTTATTGAAGATCTTACAGCAGTGGATATAAACTCTTTTTTTTTTACCTTTGTCCTAAAATATTCTCATCTCATTTAAAAACTTTTATTTTTAAAGAAAGCATGAAACATACCTTGCCTTTTCCTGAAGTTACAAGTAATTAACACATTGTCAAAAGCTTAGTCATAAAGGTACAGAAACATCTTCATAGAATGCATTCATTTGCTAAGAAAGTGGAGAGACAATATGTATTTACTTCTGCATATATAAAACACTGAAGTATAAAATAAAAAACAACAACTTAGAAATGTGGTTCTTTCCTACATGCAAACTTTGTATGCCATTTGGACTTTCAAGCCATGTGAATGCATTAACAAAATGCAAAATAAAGTATTTTTATCTCAAATAAAAACAAGAACACTATTTTAAAAGTAAACTTGGTTTACATTTAGAAACAAAACAGTTTGATCCCCAACAATGCAGAACACACACACACACACAGAGACACACACACAGACAGACATACTCACACACAAAGGAGAGCTTTCTGTCTCCTCACTTCTCCTGAAACAGATAAAGATAGAAGGTAAGAACCAAGGCTTGTTACTTCATATTTTCCATTTACTGTCTTCATCTTTATGAGAATGAGAGTATAAAAAGAGTGATGCTATTTCTGCCAGGCTACTATGTATTGTAAAGTGAATTTTTTAGAACAGCACTTTTTGTATTCACTCTGAATGAGAACTTTTTTCCATCCACAGCTGCTTTTGGAAGCTATGTAACTATAATCAGAGAGCTGCAGACGCCCGAGTGTCTGCCAGGAGTCCCCGGAACAAAGCAACAGAAGCGGGTGCCCTCTGCTTGTTTGTGTCCATGCTCTGTTCTGGTTGCTGTTGTTTTTGGAAGGGGTGACATTAATGGAGTGAAATAAATCCACTTTGCGTGACACTAAATATTTTCATTTGCTGTAATTATATAGATACAGTAATAACTCTTTTACATAAGTATATATAGAGTTCCCATTGCAGATGAATCCTGAAATATGCTTCTGAGGACGTCCACATGTAGTATAGAGCAAGACAAGGCAATATCACTGACATAAAAGGCAAGTGGAAGGAAGCAAGTTTATATATACTTATCTGTAATTTCCTTAGTCTATGTTTTATATATCTTACTTTCATCTTGGTGATTGATTTGTCCATCATACATATATGACTAATGCATATATCCAACAATAAAATATGCATAATTCATAATTCATACATCAAAAAGTGTAAAACAAAGTTTCTACTTAATGTTTCATGACTTCTTGACTTTAAATATTGCTGTGTGCTATGGTTTGATTATGGCTAGTGTCCCTCAAATGTCCATTGTGATTAAGGGCTTGGTCATCAGGGTAGCATTTTGGAGAGGTGGTGAAACCTGTAGAAGAATGACAGGTGGGGAGGTCCCTAGGTCCCTGATGGTCTGTTCCCAGAAGGTAGTTTCCTGGGGCTCTGTGGTTGTTCTGGTGAAGGGGTCATAAAGTTTCAATTGGACCTCACTCAACTCTCTCTGCTCCTAGTTTGAGATATAATAACTTGCTTGTTTCCACCAATGCTCCTGCCATTTCTAGCTCTGCCAGAAAGTGATGCAGCCAAGCAGCAGTTATCACTGAGCCTGTACCATGCCATTAGGACTTTCAGCCTCTAAAACTATAAACTAACTAAACCTCTCATCTTCATAAGTGGTATGTCTCAGGTATTTTGTTATAGTGATGAAAAAATGATTAACATGTTAATTACATTAATATTAGTAACAGAGTTGTAGACTAAGAATTTCCATTTGCTCAATCAGCTCCATAATTTTCAGAGAAAGAATATGTGCTCCAAGATAAGATAAATTATGAAATTTTGTTGAAGGGAATCAGTAGACCAGAAACAAATCCTCAGAAAAATAATTAAGAATTAGGTTTTTTCCATGTACAAATGACATTTCAATATGAAAGCTTTCTCATGAAATTGTTAATCCAATCAGAATTACACTAGCAGATTGAAGTGCAATTCTTAGTGGATAGTTTTTATTCCAGTTTATCCAACAACTATGCTTAATTTAAACTCTTTCACTCTCCCAGTGTCAGTTCAATAAAAAAAATTCAAAGAACCAGATAAAATTGAACGAAATCCCTCATGCCCATGCATCTAGTCTTATAAAGTTTTAGTTTTAAATTTGGAAAAAAAAGAAAGAAAAAGGATAAAGAATATGTTTTTATGCTATTTATAATAGCAAATGGCCTTTTTGAGTATCTACTATGCAGCCTTGCTATACACTGGATGGTGAAATTCTAAATATTTCAGTATATGCTTACTCAAAGATAATTCAAACAATAGAACATTCCAATACCATGTTCTTTTATGTATTATGACCTAATTTCATACTGACCTTGAGTCACTGCAGCATTACAAAGTGCCTCCTGAAGTATAAAGATTCAGTTATGCTCAGTTTAATTTTAGTTCTAAGAATATGTTATTAATATGAATTATTTGAAATTACTACATAGAACTAATATTCTATATACAGTTGCTTATGTTAACCTGAATATTAAGTGTATAGGTATCCTCATTGATCTTATTTGGAATTTTCTATACTTGAAAATAAACAAAGATGATGATGCATTAGAGAGGTTCTTGTGAAGCACAGGTTTTAACTGTCAGAATACCTTTTGGGGGGTTGTGGGCTACTGGGGATTGATCCTGTGCACCTGCATAGGCTAGGCAAATGCTCTGCCACTGAACCATGTACCCACCTCTAAATATTTTCATATTGAAATAAATGATACTCCCTTGGGCTTCCATAATAGCACCTTGTGCTATAGGTTATATTGTAATTATCTATCTGTATGTTTATCTTTCCCATAAGTCATTGTTTAGCAGGTAGAGATTGCCTTGTCTGTGCATAAAGTATATGGATATACCTTTCATTTAATTGAGTATTGTGACCATTTCCCATTTCAGTTTCATGAGTGCCTAGATCTTTATTTAACAAACTTTTATTGAACTTCTGAAATATAATTGTCAGTGCATCTGAATGAGAACTGAAAAATTTTAAAAAATGAAAATACATAGAGATTCATCATTGATCTATACTCAGTGACACAGGGGAGAAGAGATGAACATGTAGGTAGTAATGACAGTGCAGAGAAGGAAGTGCTGTATGGGTCAATTGGAAGATAGAGAACTAAGCAACCTGTCTGGAGAAGAGGATGTGACACTTGAGTGATGTTCTAAAATTGAATTGGAGTTCTCTGCAGTGGAGAGAGGAGCATGTGCAAAGCCGGGAGTTCAAGAGAGGTACTTAACAGATTGGAAAGGTTCAGGGGATTTGGATGGAAGAACATGTGGGGAGACTCCTGGGAGCTGAAGCCAAAAGAAAAGACATGGAAGACATGGTGCACCTGCATCCTATAGGACTGCAAGACATAGATGGGAATGAGGGAGGATATTAAATTAATGGTGTGGAAGGTTGATTTGTAACAAATGCAACAGGGAGAAAGAAAACCTTGGAAGCTACTTATGAAAACAGCTGTCTTGCATACCACTGGGAAACCTGTGAAATATGTTACCTTTTTCCCATCACTGTTACCAAAATACCTGACAAAGACAACTTAGAGGAGGAAAAGCTTATTTTGGCTCAGAGTGTCAGAGGTGTTGTTCATGGTGGGCTAACTTCATTGCTCTGGGTCCAAAGTGAGCCAGATCATCATGGCAGAAGGGCATGATAGAGTGGCAATGCTCACCTCTCCATGGCCAGGAAAAAAGGAAAGAATGGACCAGCAGCTGCAGAAGGCTGAACCCTTCCAGAGCATACCACTGGTAACCTATTTCCTCGATCCCCATCCCACCTGCCTACACTTACCACCCAGTCAGTCCATTCAAACTAGGATGTACTGATTAGATTACGGCTCTCATAATCTAATCATTTCATCTCTGAATATTCTTGCATTAACACTGGAGTTTTTGGAGCTGATACCTAAAATTCAAACCCTAACACTATCTACATGTATCATTTAAAGTAACCCTTGCAACAGACCTATGGGGTAGGTACTGTTACCATTGTTTTCTATTTATAGTTGTTAAAGAAAGGTTTAGTGGTGTTCAATCATTTGCCCAAATAGGATGTGAGAAAGTGCTACAATCAGGTTTAAAATCTAGAAGCATATGACTTTAAAGTATGCCTTATGTCTAATTTTTTAAAATTTTTTTTAGTTGTTGATGGACCTTTTTTTTTTCATTTATTTATATGTGGTGCTGAGAATCAAACCCAGTGCCTCACGCATGCTAGGCAAGCGCTCTACCACTGAGCCACAACCCCAGCCCCTTATGTCTAATTTTTTAAAAATCCACATTACTGAGAACACTGTCAGGGAAGATTAAAGAACAAAAAATAGTTGTCAGATGTGATGATGAATGCCTATAATCCCAGCAGTTCAGGAGGCTGAAGCAGGAGAGTCACAAGTTCAAAGCCAGACAGCAAAAGCAAGGTGCTAAGCAATTTAGTGAGATCCTCTCTCTAAATAAAATACAAAATAGAGCTAGGGATGTGCCTCAGTGGTCAAGTGCTCCTGAGTTCCATTCTTGGTTACCCCCTCCCCCCAAAAAAGAACAAAAGTTAAGATGTTGATGGCTAAGTACTCCTGTTAGGCACTTCCCACACCCCTACTCCTATGGTACTGTCAGGAACTCCTGCGGTAGAGGAGTGCTGACCCTTATGCACAGAATTAAACAATGGTTGCAATGAGTCAAAGACATTGAGGTGATTAATTATAACACTTGTTATGCTGATGCAAGTTTTAAATGAAGGCATGTGGTAGAAGACTTTCCATAAAGTGCACAGGTCAGAACAGAATTCACTGAAAGTGAGACCCTGCAACCACTGAAGAATAAAACAAAACACTCCAAGAGTTGCAAGGTGTCCTATGAAAATAGTCTTTTGGTCAGCTAGAAAAACTACTTTTTTGGCAAATTGCCTGACATCCTCACTATTTTATGTTCCCTATTGTTTGAATACTCATATTATGAGTTTGCTCTCCTTTGGCCTGTGAAATTGATCCTACAAATTTTCTTTTCAATCCATTTCAATAGGTGTTCTAATTTACATTTAAAATATATGATGGGTGAAGGAATGGCTTTACCCTAAGTGATTCTATTATACTGATCCTGGTGAGTGTGAACATGTGCACACAGTGTTTACTAATCTTTCAGTGAATGAAAAAAGAAGAGTCTGGAACAGATGGAGGCTCCTCAACCATGATACGTTTTGGTATGTTTTCTTTCATTTGACTTGTCATTTCCGTCTTTAAAAAGTAAGGCATCAAGTAAATATTAAGGGCAAGGACTTGTTTAGTTAGTTTTTGTCAGATGAAAATATGGAATGGATTAAACATGTAGTGTTAGAGCTAGAAAACTACTTACATCTATCATCACATAGGTTTGATTTTGTGGCTGGGAGTTTCTATCCACATCAAATTAAGCTCCTTTCGTTTTTCAAATGAAAGCTCAGCAACACACAGAAAAATCTTTGCATTTAGATCAAATGTTTCCATGGCTGCCAGAATTGGACTGATTTTGTTGTATCCTGTCTGATCTGTCTCAATAGGAAAGATCTAAATGACTCCAGTTTTGTCTGTGCCCTCTCACTTTATTTGAGAATTTGGAATATGAGTTGTTTGAACAGTTTTGAAGGTTCAGAGATCTCATTCAGTGTGAATATAATTTGTAAAATTATAGCAATAATAGAAATGTGAGTAGAGTTTTGACCCAGAACCTTTTATTTTGTAAAGGATATTTGCACAATACATAAGAAGTAATGTCAATATCTATGTCTTTCATGAAGCTCTGAAAACTTACAATAGTTAAAAGAAGTAAAGAATATAGACAGGAAAGACTTCAATAAGTAAATTACATATCTCTCATATCCCCTATATCCAATGTAAATTTAAATGTAAACATAAATATATTGTGACCTATTTCAGATGAAATTAGAAATGTGATTAATTATTATGAATAAATAGAAGAATACCATATTTTATAATCAGGCATCAGAGATTTTCAACTAATTTCCATTTTTACATAGCACTGTTCTGAAGATCTCAAATATCCTATTTATTTTTATGCAGTGTATGGTTATTTACAGGCTTTTAAGGTAAAAAAAATTCAGAGAAAATTTTATACTTCTGTAATTAATATAACAGAATCATTACACATCCTTAGTCCTGAAAATAAAATCCCTAAACTATAGACAGATTAGATTTGTAACTCACATCTTGAAATGTCAATGATACAAAGAAAATCTGCAAAACCCCAACATATATAACTGCATAAACAGTTTAATATTCAATAATTAAAGGTAAAAACCTTATAAATAAAACACACACACACGTACACAACCTTTCTTATAGGATACATAAATAGGAATAAAAACACTAAGTAACTTAAAAGCTATGAAAATTAGGATTTAGACCCAAGTAAATCCACTTGCCAATCTGATTTATTTTATCACAAAATAACCTTAAAGACTAAGATTTTTTCTTCTACAAAATTTAAATTATATTGAGTACAATATGCATTTTTAAGCAGTATTGGATAATGTGGATAAAATCAATTTAAAAATATAATCTGTATTAGATAGATAGTAATAAAATTGTTTTTACAAACTGTTTTTTAAATTATTTATTTATTTATTCTAATTAGTTATACATGACAGCAGAATGCATTTTGATTCATTGTACACAAATGGAGCACAACTTTTCATTTCTCTGGTTGTACATTATGTAGAGTCGCACCATATGCGCAGTCCTACATGTACCTAGGGGGATTGATGATGTTCATCTCATTCCAACATCTTTCCTGCCCCCATGCCTTCTTCCTTCCCCTCCCTCCCCTTTGCCCACTCAAAGATCCTTTACATTAATTCATAAGCCAAATCAGCCTACTGAAATTACATTGTTGTTACAATATGTTCTACCTTGACACAAGAAAATTTGTATATGTGGATTTTGGGGTTTTTTTGGTACCTGGGATTGAACTCAGGGGTACTCAATCACTGAGCCACATCCCCAGCCCTATTTTGTGTTTTACGTAGAGACAGGGTCTCACTGAGTTGCTTAGTGCCTTGTTGTTGCTGAGGCTGGCTTTGAACTCACGATTCTCCTGTCTCAGCCTCCCAAAGTGCTGAGATGACAGGTGTGCACCACCGCGCCCAGCTTAGGTCGATTTTATCATAAAATTAAGTGCCAACTTTTTTGAAATATTTAGATGAACATTAATACTTTTTAAATAAATATATCTAAATATCTGCCATTTTTATTCCACTTCATATATTACCAGTCTATTATAAAATAAAATAACCGACTTCTTTATGACTAAGAAGGATTATAATTAAATTGCATACTTAAAAATTTAAAAAATTGAAAAGGTAACATTAACTAAAATTAGGAAATGAGAAAAATTAGTATAATTATGTCTGAATTATTACTACTTAGCTGCTTTGAGAAAACATTAACTTAGCCAAAGTTTATGATCTTCATGAGAATCATAGTAGCCATATATTTTATTAGTCCAGCACTGTTTCAAATATTATTTTTATTCATATTAATGGAACAAACACATTTTTGGCAAGATGAAAAGCAATGCAATCATATGAATCATTCTTTTGATGTCAGCTGAGCCCCATAATTTATTGTAGAGTTACATAATTGATTTAATTACCTATCAGTCCAGTTTTTTTTTTAAAAAAGTCTTTGTTCAAGTTTGCCTAGAAATTAAGAAAAATATTTATTGGACAGCTGAATTATGAAAAAATAAATGTATGCATTATCTAGATTCATTCCATATTTTCCCAACTTTTTCAACTTTTTAAAATTATTCAAGGAATTTTTTCTAGACTCAACAAACATTAAAATTTGCATACTACACATGAAACAGTCAGACTTATACTTATAACCAGACTTATACTGTGGCATATCTTTTGAGAACAAAGTGGCTGGGCCAATACTCAAGGAATAATATGGAGACAAAGCTTTTAGGAAAGGACTAATTAAACTAAGATCTGAATCACAGCATGTAGAATCACAGCTTTCATCATGGTGTGTTATGGTGTGGATGTGAGGTGTCTCCCAGAGCTCATGTGTGAAACAATGGAAGATTTAGAGGAGAACTGATTGGGTTATGAGAGCCTTAACCCAATCAGTGAATTAATCACCTGATGGGATTAACTGAGTGGTAGCTGAAGGCAGGTGAGGTATGGCTGGAGGAGCTGACTTTGAGGTATATGTTTGTATTTGGCAAGTTTATCTCGTTCTCCTCTCTCTCTCTCTCTCTCTCTCTCTCTCTCCTTCTTGATCACCATGTCAGCTGCTTCCCTCTACCACACTCTTCTGCCTCACTTGCAGCCCCAAGAAATGGAGCCAGCCTCTTATAGACAGAGATCTCTGAAACTGTGAGCCCTTAAATAAACTTTTCCTCCTCTATAATTATTCTGGTTGGATCCTTTTATACACAGCAGCAAAAAAAAGCTGACTAAAACAGTTTGTATTTTGGCATTGCATGAGATGTGGCTTGGTCCAACACTATAGGACTCATCATCTCTTTGAGCATTTAATAAAGATACTGAAGGACAGTTTTTAAGAGTCTGTTCACAGAGGCGTAGTCAGGGCCATGAGAACCAGTGAGGGACGCTGAAGTACTGTGGTAACTGCAGAAACCCATTACGACTTCTGGGCTCAAAGTAGCCCCGTTAAGGAATAGTATCTGTAGGAGAGGGGGGTTGAAGAGGAGCTATGGTTTCTGGTAGGTGCCATAGCCATTTCTGTCCCATTCCTTAGGAAGGGAACTTGGGAATAAATATTCTACTCATTATTTTTGTGTCCTCTGATAATTTGCCTACATTTTCCATTCACTGAACTCAGTCAGGAAGTCTAAATGCAAGACAGACCATTAAGACAAGCCCCCAAAAGTCAGCCTTCCAGGGCACAAAGTAAGTTGGATAAGTGTGGAAACTGAATCAATTTGGAAGAACAGATATTAGTCAGCACACCAGGTCTAATGAAAGGTAATTATCAGTGTTGGGCCGAGTCACGCTGGAGCCTACGGCAAAAGGAAATGCCTATGACAACACTGTCTTTGTTTAAAATTTTAATATTTTTTTTCATAGTTTTTGCATTAATTTTATTTTGAAAATATGGGCATTACAAAATTATTTACCTTAATTACCCAGTTTTTGGTAACCTCTTCAATTTTGCACTCAAGCCTAATGCCTGTCTAAACTCTAACCTCAGCCCATATAATTATAATCAACATACTACATTGTGCTTTCAGTTGATTAACCAGAATTTTACTGTGTGCTTTGGTATTTTTGCTTCTTCCATGAATCTATTGTGAATGATTATTTGAAAACCTAAGCACTGAAAAAATTTGTGCAGACCTGATACATTTCACAGTGTGAAATCTGAGTAGTTTCCCTGTTTCAAAACAAGCAAGGATATGTATATTAATAAGTTTTCTCTGCCAGAAAGCTGCTTATGTTTGATCCTGTGTATGATCTAACTTAGAGATAAGCTGATACTTGAATGAGAGCTGCTATAATTAAATTACCAATTGCGGTTAAGTTTTCTGTCTTGCCCAATCGATTTATCATTTAATTTTGAGATTACTACCTGCCTCTCCCCTCCACTGAACTAAAAGATTTATAAGGGCATGGACAATGGTTTGTTGTTGTTTTCTTTACCATTGTAGCCTCAGAAACTTGCATATAATAATTAATCAATCAATAACGGTAGGATCAAATGAATTAATTGATCAATCATCATGTAGCCTAAGAATTATGTATTTCAGGTCATACATTTCCTACTAAAAGGACTAAAATAAAAATAGGATAATAGCTTCACCAATGCTGCAAAGAATCCAGCATTGTGGTTTGCCAGGAATTAGAATCCAAAAATTCAGCTTTAGAAAAAGATAAATGTCTGTCACAAGTAGCCAGAGGAGCTTTTCTGCTTGAAGAGCATCTTCCTCCCAGCTGTGCTCCCAGGGTCTGTGCAAACTACATACTAGAGAATCAAAAGGACACGTGTAGGAAGTCACTTCATGGGCATCTGTAAAACTTCTTAAGTAAGCAGGGAATAATTCTTGATGCTGCCACTCTAATGGGATGATTTAAAATTTGTTTTTTTAAACTTCATAATTACATATAGCTCTGAGGTTTCACACATCAAAATACTTTTATTATTTAGAAAACCATACGTTTTTATTACCCTTTGCTGAGTATGTTCACAATAAGTGTGATATGAAACCTAATAAGTTTAAATTTGAGAGCTTAAAAATCACATTTTATATTGTATTGTTTGAGTTTATCCTAAGGAAGTACCTCTGTGAGCAGCAGTGAGAAACATTTGCCTAATGATCTAATTAGCTCACATTAGAATATCTAAAATGTGCTTTTGTGAGATGTTAATAAATGATGTTTGGTGTGAGTTTGTGTGTGTGTGTGTGTGTATGTGTGTGTGTGTGTAGAGACTGTGATGATTATAAGGTTAAATTCTCTGACTGCTGGGATAAATAGGTCTGTACTTTAAATCACCTTAGAACCTCATAGGTTGATTTGAATTAAATCTCTAAGAGGATGTGTTAGTCAGTTTTTCAAACAAACAAAAAGAAAAAGAAAGAGAAAAAACCTGACAGGAACAACTTAGAGGAAGAATTTTGAATTTGGGGCTCACTGTTTCAGAGGTTCAGAACATGGCCAACTGACTCTATTGCTCTGGGTCTGAAATGAGGCAGGACATCATGGTAAAGGGCTGGTGGAGGAAAGCTGCTCAGTTTACAGCAGCTGGGAATCTGGGAAATAAGGCTGAGGTTGACATCATGCTTTCAAAACATGAGGTTTTGGGGGGACATCCGAGATCCCAACCAAAACAAAGGTACATGCTATATTTTGCAAAAGTATTTTAAGTGCAATACCCTTTCCTCATAACATTTCACAAGATTCCTTTCCCCAAGAAAACATTTTGGAAAATACTGGCATATGTAGTAGTGGTACTTTTAGTTCTGGTATTAGTTTATGATTACTGCTTTAGCAAATTACCATGATCTTAGATGCTAAACACAACACAAAGTAAATTTACTGTAATTCTGGAAACCATAATTCTGAATGAGTTTTTAAGAACCAAAATCAAGGTGCAAGCAGAGCGTTATCATCCTGGAAGCTTTAGGGGAGAATCTTTTTCCTTCCCTTTTTCAGCTTCTATAGATTGCTGGATGCTTTGGCTCTATCCCTCCAGCTTCTGCCTTTGTCATCAGAGCTCCTTATATTTTCTGTAAATTGGCAAAATTCTCCAAAAATCACATTTGGCTATGTCTCAATTTTGCAGTACTTTTACTAGAATCTGAATATGTTCTCAATGTCTACTCTGTATATTACTTTCACACATACTATGAACAAAATACAATCCCAGTCCTCAAATAATCATTTCATTTTAGACATAAAATTATTTTCCAGATATATATATATATATTTCAAAGAAGAATATAGATGTGCTAAAACAACTCACAAAAGTGTGTGTTATTGGCATGATGAGCCTCAATCAATTTGTAGGGTTTGCGAATAGTTGAAATTTAAAGGCTAGGCTGGTAAAGGATTGGAGAATAGTGCTAAATGAATAAAACCGGGCCTGTCACAGAGGAAAGAAAAATGTTTTTGCTTAAATGCATGAACTCAGTATTTTAAATGTGTAGCTAAGAGCCAAGTTTGATTATAATGCATGATACATGTAAGAGATGGGAATAAATAAGTCTGAGAAAGCAGATTGAGTCCAGATGGCATTTTTATCTTAATGCTTCGAATAAGGCAATTTGTCTTAGCATGATAGGTAATTAGTTTGGTCATTTATATTTTTTTTCAACAAATAATTATGAGCACCTACCTGTGTCTGACACCAATCTAGGCATGCTAGGTAGTATAGAGCCATCAAAGGCTTCTTGCTGGGGAAGGGGAAAACCAACTGTCTAGAGCTTTAGAAAGATAATGTTGGAAGCAAATGGAATGAGTGGAAGGATTCTGTATTGGTTTGCTAAGGTGGCTGTAACAAAGCATCATGAACTAATAAGTGGCTTAAACAACGGTAAAATTTATTGTCATATTTCTAGAAGATAGAAGACCAAGATGAAGTTGTTGGCAAGGCTGTGTTCTTTCTAAAGGTGCTGGGAAGGATCTGTTCTAGGTCTCTCCCCTAGTTTCTCATAGCTCCTCAGCTTGTGTGAGCATAATAACAGTCTTCACATGGTATCTTCTCTGTGTGCGTGTCTCTGTCTGAATTTTCCCTTTTCATAAGAACATAGTCATATTGAATTAGGGTCCATCCTAATGATCTCATCTTAGCTTGATCATCTGCAAAGATCCTGTTAAAGTATGAATGTTTGTGTACACTGAAGTTTATAGATTGAAACTTAACCCCCGAGGTGAGTATTATTAAGAGGTGAGGCATTGGGGAGGCGATGAGGTCATGAAGTCTTTCCACCTCACAAAAGGAATTAGTGTCCTAATAGAAGAGGCCTGAGGGTGTTTGTTCACACTCTCCATTATGTGAGGATCCATAGAAGGTGCCATTTATGAGGAACAGACCTCAACCAGACATATAATTTCTTTGTACCTTGATCCTGGACTTACCATCCTCCTCAACTATAAACAATATTTTTTTATTATTGGTAAGTTTCCCAGTGTAAAGTATTTTATTATAGCAGCAGGAATAGAGTAAGACAGATCCTATTTCCAAATAAGGTCATATTCATAGGTACTAAAAGTTAGAATGCCAACGGACACAATTTAACCCAGAAGCGACTACAAGTAGAAAATGAGAAAGTGAGGAATTTGGTTAATGTTCTAGGAAGATATGCCTGTGCAGAACTGGGGAATTTGCAGCACCTTTCAAGAAATAGCAAAAGCCTAATTTAGGGCACTGGCAGTTCACAGGAAGACATACTGGGTACAATATGGAACTTACATGCCACAGCATTATTTATAATGAATCAATATTTAAAAACTTCAAAGTAAGCAACATAACTTCTCATTTAATGTTTGTCTGCTAAGATACAATACAACTATAAATGTGCTAAAAATTGTAACTCTTCCATTCATTTCTCATAATGATTCTCTTTCTACTACTGACCATATAATGAAAATCAGCACTACCTACACAACCCAGATATTTTTATTTATATTAAATTGGATGTACTTTTCTTCTCTGAAATGATAAACATTGCATTTTAAGGTGATTTCTTCTTTTTTCTGTAGCCTCTACATTTCTGAATTTGTTTCAGCAAGTTGAAGAGTTCAACATTATTTTAAATTTGAATCAAATGCAAATCCTTTTTTTTCAAATATAGGCAAATTGCAATCATCTGGTGATAAATGTTTTAAAGAATCATGCTGTACTTAAGTCTTCTTCAAGAAACTTGTCATGCATAAAATCCCTGATAGATAAATTCTTACAGTCCCTGCCCTTTTAAATGAAGTCTGAGAAGATTTCAAAACGACAAATTAAAATAGGTGTCCTTGATATGAATATCTAAGAATATCAAGAACTTTTTAATAAATTCATTTATGGATGGATAGGGGTCAAAATATTTTTATTCCAATTCCTAGAACTGACAAATCATTGCATTCTTTAATGTGGGTGGAAATAACACTAAATTGCAAACTCACCAGTGCAAAAAAAAATTACATTGAGATCTCACATATAGTACTATGAACAATTATGCCAATCCTGCATATTAAAATAGCATGCAACTAATCTTTTTCGTTTCTGAAGAGCATTCACAATTTAGCCTGAAGAATGCAAAACTACTTCCCTTCTCTCTTCCTGTTCCTTTTACCACCTTTTGGCTTAAATCTCATTTTCTTTCTTCTTAAACTGCCCAAGGTCATACCCTAGGCAGTTGGCCAGGCCTGGAGAATCAAAGTAGCTGTTTTACAAGGCTTTGCTCATTATTATTTTAGCTAACTCCTTCTATGTTCTGTGTTTCCCTCTGACGCACATCTCAGAAGAATGAAATGAATCAGAGTTGTGAATTCGTGTTCTCAGAAATTGCCATTCATGCACAATTGCCTTATATTCAAAGTGGTCTGACAAAAATCTTTGCACTCTTATAATTAGGAATAGTAAAATACATTTTGCCATTCCAATGCCAAGAACAAAACTCAAGTCTCTCAAGATTCAAGATTCATTGAGAGCTGGCAAGCTGTGAATTCTTACTGCAAATCAGAGATTAAAGTTTTAGAAAAGAAGTTATAAGGAACTGGGACTCTAATATTTCTTGCCCAAATGTTGCTGTGTTATACTTATTTTAATTAGAAATACGTTACATTTTCCTTAAAATATATACAGATCTCAAATCCAAAGGGAAAGTACTTTTTATGCGTGCTTGTTCTTTCTTCCTTCTATTAGCAAATTTTGTGGGAACTAAGAAGCAACTTTGCCTGCTTCAGAATTTTGTCTGTGTCCAAGCCCCAGCCTACACCTCTTCTTGAGAAGGTGATAACAAGGCAGCTTTGACATTTAATGCAAATTCATCCCCAGTGCTGAAAAACCACTAAAACCTGGAGCTTGTTAATGGTGCATCGATAGTCTTTGTGTCATAGGTGAAGAATGATAAAATTAGCACTTAACGTAGACAATTCTTTCTGGCCTTCCTAAGAAAATTTATGAAAAGAAGTGAATTACTCTTTCTTTACTCAGTTCCTCCATTTCAATATGTGCTTTTTTCTTGAAGATATCATTCTTTTAGTGGATTGCACATCAACCTCTTTGTAGCCAGCGTATACCTATTACATTAGCAAGGTTTACAAGGCTTAAAGGCCTCTCTCCCCACTTCCCTCCTGCACATCTTAGTCTTGGAACTAAAAATTCCTGTTTTTTACCTTGATATTTTTTCACATGTCTGTGTTTGTTATTCTGATGCTCTTCCATCAGAAAAAGCATTAAACTTGGTAGTTTTCTCTATTATGGAGACTTCATCAGAAAACTTCCATCCTGAAGACAAAGTAATTGTTTCTTTGTTTTAAAACTGCCGTATCACTTTATCTATTGTAGCATTGAACATATTTCATTGAAATTATGTAAGAGTTTATCCAGAGTAAATGCTCAAGAGATATTTCTTCCAGAGTAAAAGCTCAGTAGATATTTCCTTAATTAGTAAATTTTTATGTTTTATTCTAGTACTGTACCATATTGCCAAGGCTTTGAAACTCCCTTCCCTCTAACCTATAAAAGTTGTTTATTTCTCCAGCATAGGCTTAACCACATTGCCTTGCAACTGCCCATTTATGTTGATTTTCCTCTGGTAGCCAATAGCTTCCAAACTCCTGAAGTTTACAGCCTGTGGTATGCTCATTTTTATATTTCCAGAGTCTAACACTATAGTTGACACAAAGTATTATCCACTAAGTACTGAATTGCTGAATGAATAGACTCAAAAGGCAGCATAGAGTTGTCTCCAGGGTTTAGAGTATAATGACCTTTCTCTCTCATTGATGTTAGAACATACTTCTCCTCTGTGCCACATGTGGCCTATTTCACATTCTCCTTTCAGTTTCTTCTTGTTTGTAAATATTATCTCTCCACAGAGCCATTAAGTTATTGCATTAGTCAGCATTCTCCAAAGAAATAGAGCCAATAGGGTATAAGCGGATGTTTATTATGGGAATTGGCTCACATGATTACAAAGGCTGAGAAGTTTATGAGATGTCAGTTGCAAGCCGGAGCATCAGGAAATGTGGTGTTGTAGATCATCCAGAGACCGAAAGCCTAAGAACTTCAATTTCTGATGATGGATGTCCTAGCTTCAGAAGGAAGAGAGAATTTACCTTTCCTTTTTATTCTGTTAGGCCCCCAACAGATTGAATGATGCCCACCACATTGATGAGAGCAAATCTTACACTTTCATAAACACACTTAGAAATAATGTTTTACTAGCAACATGGGCATCCCTAACCCAAACAAGCTGACACAAGAAGTTAACTATCATATTCACTGAGGTCTCACAGCTCAGTGTTCTAAGTGAGAAGAATGAATTGCTATAGGGAAAAGGAGTCTTAAAGAGTCAGGATTTCCCCCTATGTAGAATTACTTCTAATTTAATCACAACTGTAGCTCGTGGAGCATCCGCAAAACATTTTCTGCATTTAGCCAAATTTAATCTCATTATGAGAAACATAAAAAGTAAGTGATAATGTCAGAGTTTCAAAGGGACCTCAATGGAGAATCTTACAGCATTTTTAAAACAAGCACATCATCAGTCTTACTGGCTTTTTGATTTAATTCACAGTCTTTTGGATGTTCCAGAAGTTTTATTCTAAAATTATAAACTTTGGTCCCCCCCACTTTGGCTCTCATCTGAAACACTCAATATTGGATAAAGAATCTAAACTTATTATCTAATAGGTGTTATAAAATTACTCTACTTTATTATGATTGATAAAATATTTCATCAATTACGTAGTATTCATGATAGAATGGAAGATATCTTTTTATATCTTGAAATATATTTAGAGTTAACTTCAACTGCTACTTTACTCAGTTGAGCAGGTACAGCTAGTTTTACAATGATCTTTTTAAAAATTGTTTTTATTAGTGGTAATTTGAGTGATGTATCTAATTTTTTGTTTTATTATTATATATGTTTTTCCTTTTTATCCATGAATGCTTCATTTTATCATACTTCCCTTTGTTTTCTGGGGCTAACAATGAAGAAAACAATCCAGAGAAAATAAAGAATAAGAAATCTTGAGTTACCTGGAAGACTTACAGGTTTATAACATTTGGAATCCAAACCTAAATGATATTTTTGCAGGAGGAAAGCATGTCTAGCAATTGATAGCAGTTGATTTCACTTAAATGGAGAAGATTTTGAAGTGTTGAAAAGCTGTGGAATAACTTTTCTTTTCTTTTAGTTTGGGGCAGATAGTTATACCTGGAATAAGACCAGGTTTCAAAGCAGAACAAAAAATAGAATCAATCCTATAATTAATTCTCTGTGAAATGATCGAATTAACAATTTTAGAATTGCACAACTTTTATTCTCTGCCTGGATTACATATAGATCATTCATGTAACGTGTTTTTACTATGACTTTAGTATTTTATTTCTGGAGAAGAACACAAGGCTGTTGGCCAACTGTCTTAAGTTTTAAAACAATACACTGACTCACAGAGCTGCATTTCTCATGGTCTGTTATGTGATGTGACAGATAAACAAAACATGATCATTGGCATGACAGGGATGTCCACCTTTTACTGTGTGACAATAGGGAGACAACCTCTGAACTTTCTTTTGTGTCTATACAAATAAGGATGACAATAAGCCCCCTATACAAGTATGACAATGAAATAAAATAATCTATTTACGGAGTTTAGAATTCTGCTAGATTATTTAAATCATTTTTAGAAAGTTATGCTTTTTTGTATTGAAATATCCCATTACACCAAAGTCACTGTAAAAGTGTCTGATCAAATACTATGATTGAATTGGTCACTCAGTCAACTGCATTTTAACATTTTGTGATGCTTAGGGAGGGATTGTTTAAGTATAAGTAACAAAAAACTTAAAACTAATGAATCAAATAAATTGGAAATTTCTAGGTCTCAGAAGCATGGAATTGCCCCAGGAGAGTCAGCATCTTAACAAAATGTAATCAAGGACCCATTGCTCCTTCTATCACCCCATTCCTAATCTTTGGTTGTGGGTTTCATCCTCATGATCACAAGACAGCTGCTATATGGTAACATATCTGCATTCCAGGTAGAGAAAAGGCAAAGAAACAAAGATCCACAAATCTTTTTTTATTTAGAAAGGTAATAATATTGCTGGAGACTTTCAATTATATCTCATTCATGAGAAGAAACACCAAATGGCCATTTAGACAAGAAGACTGGAGGTTTTAGATCTTAACTGTAACATGACCGTGCATATGAATATGGGGGCGAGGTGGGGACACAGAAAGATTAAAAGAAGAAAGGGAAATGCATATTAGATAGTTCACCAGCAATGTCACTCATAGTATATTTAGACAATTCATTTTGCATCATATAAGAAAATATTCCTAAATATAATCTCAAAAGACAATAATAGTTAAAACATTTCTATTCAATTTAAAAGTTCATAGTTTCATGTTGCTACAACATACACTATAGTCCATTTTAACAACAAACATTAAAGGGGGTCTAGAGTCCTGAGTTGTAGTTTTGTATTTGTTATGAGTTTACTCCATAGTTTTATGCAAATTACCTGATTATTCTGTTTACGTTTCCTTCTTCCATTATATGTGAAGGCCAGATAAGATGACACTTAATATCACTCTCAGGATTTCTGTTCAATTGTTTCAGGTTTATAATATTTATTTCTGTCCTTTTCTTTAAAAAAGAAAGTTTAGTATTCCCCAAAGCTCAATAATTTCTTGGAAAAAAATTGAATTTTGGTGAAGACAATCATCCAAAGGTTATTTATTGCTCTTATCACTATGCTGGGTCACTTGTAGGACATAAAATCCATTAAAATGGTCAATATTCTTTACTTATGAAACTAAGCTTATAGTATCTCCATTATTCACTGCTAGTGCAGAGAGAGAGGTTAGTATGACAGAAGAAGTTGAAGATGGCTTCACAGGTGAAACAGAATTGGAACTCAATTTGGCAGCATTTGGAAATAAAATACAAAGTAGAAAAAGAGGATTTGATTAGATGGAGAAAATGTGAAGTAATATCTCAAATAAAGCATTATAGCATTAACAGAAATACAGACTAACATGTAAGCTTTATATTTTGGAAGCCAAGAAGAAATATACCCCAGTTACACAAGAAGGCATATGGTGATGACTGATAAAAATAAAGTTTCCCAGAGATCTTGTACATCTAATTTTCATAATTTTTATTCTTATACAAATGCATAGTGAGGACCAGGATGATGTTTCATCTTCAAATGTCTCTACTAACTGCCCACACATGTACATTTAAAATCAACACAAATCATACCTGGATACAAGTTCTTGTGAATCAGGAAGCACATCACATTCTTTAATATTTGCAACAGACTCAAAATTGCTCTGAGTACATATTGTTAATATTACATTGCAAGAGTGGTTTCTGGATCAAAATTCAAAAAAAAATCCCTATGTACTTCTGCTGGCTATTTTTTTTACATAGATAGAGGATAACATATCAATTCTCTAGTTGTAAGTTGTATAGAATCACAACATATATGCAGTCATACATAAAGTTAGGGCTATGATGACCATCATATTCCACCATCTTTACTGTCCCCATGCCTTCTCCCCCCTTACACTTCTATGAACAGAGTTCTACCATTGTTCCCATGACCTTCCCCACATTATGGATCAGCATCCACTTATCAACGAGTACATTCAGCATTTGGTTTTCTGAGATTGGCTTACTTCACTTAGCATGATATTCTCCAACTCCATCCATTTACCTGCAAATGCCATAATTTTATTCTCTTTTATTGCTGAGTAATATTCCATTGTGTATATATACCAGTTTCTTTATCCAGTCATCTATCGAAAGGCATCTAGGTTAGTTCCACAGTTTAGCAATTGTGAATTGAGCTGCTATAAACACTGAAGTGGCTGCAGCACTGTAGTTTGCTGTTTTTAAGTCTTCTTGACTTAAAAGTGGAGAAGTAGGATAGCAGGCTCAAATGGTGATTCCATTCCAAGTTTTCTAAGGAATCTCCATACTGCTTTCCAGATTGGTTGTACCAATTTGCAGTTCCACCAGCAATGTATGAGCGTGCCTTTTTCCCCACATCCTCGCCAACACTTATTGTTGTCTGTATTCTTGATAATTGCCATTCTGACTGGCATGAGATGAAATCTTAGGGTAGTTTTGATTTGCATTTCTCTGATTGCCAAAGATGTTGAACATTTTTTCTTATATCTGTTGATGGATTGTATATCTTCTTCTGTAAAGTTTGTGTTCAGCTCTTTGGCCCATTTATTGATTGGGTTGTTAGTTTTTTTTTTTTTTTTTTTTTTTTTTTTTTTTTTTTTTTTTT
>PVHX01008582.1:17897-61968 GCA_004024805.1 Geosciurus inauris | reverse complement strand
CCCATTTGTTGATTCTTGATTTTACTTCTTGTGCTATAGGAGTCTTGTTAAGGAAGTATGGTTCTAATCTGACATGATGAAGATTTGGGCCTATTTTTTCTTCTATTAGTTGTTGGGTCTCTGGTCTGATTCCCAGGTCCTTGATCCACTTTGAGTTGAATTTTATGCATGGTGAGAGATAGGGGTTTAGTTTCATTTTGCTGCATATGGATTTCCAGTTTTCCCAGCACCATTTGTTGAAGAGGCTATATTTTCTCCAGTGTATGTGTTTGGCTCCTTTATCTAGTATAAGGTAACTGTATGTAAGTGGGTTTGTCTCTGTGTCTTCTATTCTATACCATTGGTCTACATGTCTATTTTAGTGCCAGTACCATGCTGTTTTTGTTACTATAGCTTTGTAGTATAATCTGAGGTCTGGTATTGTGATGCCTCCTGCTTCACTCTTCTTGCAAAGGATTGCTTTGGCTATTTTGGGTCTCTTATTCTTCCAAATGAATTTCATGATTGCCTTTTCTATTTCTATAAGGAATGACGTTGGGATTTTAATTGGGATTGCATTGAATCTATATAGCGCTTTGGGTAGTATGACCATTTTGACAATATTGATTCTGCCTATCCAGGAACATGGGAGATTATTCCATCTTCTAAGGTCTTCTTCAATTTCTTTCTTCAGTGTCTTGTAGTTTGCTTTGTAGAGTCTTTCACCTCTTTTGTTAAATTGATTCCCAAGTATTTTATTTTTTTTGAGGCTATTGTGAATGGGATAGTTTTCCTAATTTCTCTTTCAGAGGGTTTATCACTAATGTATAGAAATGCAATTGATTTGTGGGTGTTGATTTTATATCCCACTACTTTGCTGAAATCATTTATTAATTCTAAAACTTTTCTGGTAGAATTTTTTGGATCCTCTAAGTATAGAATCATGTCGTCTGCAAATAATGATAGTTTGAGTTCTTCTTTTCCGATTTGTATCCCTTTAATTTCTTTTGTCTAATTGCTCTGGCTAGTGTTTCAAGGACTATGTTGAATACCAGTGGTGAGAGAAGGCATCCCTGTCTAGTTCCCGTTTTCAGAGGGAATGCTTCCAATTTTTCTCCATTAAGGATGATGTTGGCCTTGGCAACAAGCATAGATAGCTTTTACAAAGTTGAGGAATGTTCCTACTATCCCAAGTTTTTCTAGTGTTTTGAGCATAAAAGGGTGATGTATTTTGTCATATGCCTTCTCTGCATTGATTGACAAAATCATATGATTCTTATCCTTAAGTCTATTGATGTGATGTATTACAATAATTGATTTCCGTATGTTGAACCAACCTTGCATCCCTGGGATGAACCCCACTTGATCATGGTGCACTATTTTTTTGATATGTTTTTGTATGCAATTTGCCAGAATTTTATTGAGAATTTTTGCATCTATGTTCATCGGGGATATTGGTCTGAAGTTTTCTTTTTTGATGTGTCTCTGTCTGGTTTTGAAATCAGGGTGATACTTGCCTCATAGAATGAGTTTGGAAGGGTTCCCTCCTTTTCTATTTCATGAAATAGTTTGAGGAGAATTGGTATTAGTTCTTCTTTAAAGATCTTGTAGAACTCAGCTGAGAATCCATCTGGACCTGGGCTTTGCTTGGTTGGAAGGTTTTTGATGGCATCTTCTATTTCCTTGCTTGAAGTTGATCTGTTTAAGTTGTGTATGTCCTCTTGGTTCAATTTGGGTAGGTCATATGCCTCTAGAAATTTGTTGATGTTTTCAAGGTGTTCTATTTTACTGGAGTATAAATTTTCAAGAGTTTCTAATTATCCTCTGTATTTCAGTAGTATCTGTTGTGATATTTCCTTTTTCATCATGAATTTTAGTAATTTGGGTTTTCTCCCTCCTTCTTTTCATTAGGGTGGCTAAGGGTTTCTCAATTTTGTTCATTTTTTCAAAGAACCAGCTTTTTGTTTTGTCAATTTTTTGAATTGTTTCTTTTGTTTTGATTTCAGCCCTGATTTTGATTATTTCCTGTCTTCTACTTCTTTTGATGTTAATTTGTTCTTCCTTTTCTAAGGCTTGGAGATGAAGAGTCAATTCATTTATTTGTTGACTTTTACTTCTTCTAATGAATGAGCTTAGTGCTATGAACTTTCCTCTTAGCACTGCCTTCATGGCATCCCAGAGATTTTGATATTTTGTATCAGAGTTTTCATTTGCCTCTAAGAATTTTTTTTAATCTCTTCCCTAATGTCTTCTGTTATCCATGCATCATTCAATAGCATATTATTTAGTTTCCAAGTGATGGAGTAGTTTCTGTTTTTTAATCTGTCATTGATTTGTAATTTTATTCCATTGTGGTCAGATAGGATGCAGGGTAGAATCTCTATTTTTTTGTATTTGCTAGGACTGGCTTTGTGACATAATATATGATCTGTTTTGGAAAAGGAGCCATGTGCAGCTGAGAAAAAAGTGTATTCACCCGTTGATGGATGGAACACTCTATATATGTCTGTTAAGTCTAAATTATTGATAGTTTCATTAAGATCTATGATTTCTTTATTAAGTTTTTGTTTGGAAGATCTATCCAATGGTGAGAGAGCTGTGTTAAAGTCTCCAAGTATTATTGTGTTGTGGTCTATTTGATTCTTGTATTTGAGTAGGATTTGTTTGATATATGTAGAAGCTCCATTATTTGGGGCATAGATATTTATGATTGTTATGTCTTGTTGATGTATGATTCCCTTAAGAAGTATGAAATGACCTTCTTTATCTCTGTTCACCATCATTGGTTTGAAGTCCACTTTATTTGATATGAGGATGGAAACTCTTGCTTGTTTGCAGGGTTCATGTGAGTGATATGTTTTTTCCCACCCTTTCACATTCAGTTTGTGGATGTCTTCTCCTGTAAAATGAGTCTCTTGAAGACAGCATATTGTTGGGTCTTTTTTTTTTGATCCAGTCTGTCAGTCTATGTCTTTTAATTGGTGCATTTAGGCCATTTACATTCAGGGTTATTATTGAGATATGATTTGTAATTCCGGTCATTTTGGTTTGTTTTTGGTGTTTACATTGAGTTGTTTTCTCTTTTGAATGGTCTTTCTTTAGTGTAGTTCCTCTTTTTGTAAATTTTCATAGTTGGTTATCATTTCCTCCTCGTGGAATATTTTGCCAAGAATGCTGTGTAGTGCAGGCTTTCTTGCTGTAAATTCTTTTAACTTTTGTTTATCATGGAAGGTTTTTATTTCATCATCAAATCTGAAGCTCAATTTTGCTGGATATTAGATTCTTGGTTGGCATCCATTGTCTTTCAGGGCTTGGAATATGTTATTCCATGATCTCCTGGCTTTTAGTGTCTGGGTTGAAAAATCTGCTGAGATACGAATTGGTCTCCCCTTGTATGTAATCTGTTTCCTCTCTCTTGTGGCCTTTAAAATTCTATCCTTATTCTGTATGTTGGGCATTTTCATTATAATGTGCCCTGGTGTAGATCTATCGAAAATTTGGTGTCCTGTAAGCCTCTTGTATTTGATTTTCCATTTCATTTTTCATATTTGGGAAATTTTCTGATATTATTTCATTGGAGAGATTGTGCATTCCTTTGGTTTGAAATTCTGTGCCATCTTCTATCCCAATAAATCTTATATTTGGTCTTTTGATTCTGTCCCATATTTCTTGTATGTCCTGTTCATGATTTTTCACCATCTTCCCTGTGTGGTCAAGTTTATTTTCAAGATTGTATATCTTGTCTTCATTATCTGAGGTTCTGTCTTCCAGGTGATCTAGTCTACTGGTGATGCTTTCTATTGAGTTTTTTATTTGGTTTATTGTTTCCTTCATTTCAAGTATTTCTGATTGTTTTTTTTTCACAATCTCTAGCTCTTTCTTAAAGTAATCTTTGCCACTTGTAATTGCTCTCTTATCTCTTTGTTAAAATGATTGATGGTTGCCTTTATTTGCTCTCCTATTTCTTTGTTGGATCAATCAATTTTTGTCTGTAATTGTTCACTTATGTCATTCTTTAGTTCACTGATCATTTTAATTATGTACATTCTGAATTCTTTCTCTGACATTTCAACAACTGTGCTATCAATGGATTCTGTTACAGTGGTATCCAGATTTATTTGGGGTACTTTCTTCCCTTGTTTTTTCATGTTGATTGTGTATCTTCCTTTCTTGAAATACCAATCTGAGGTATTGCAGCTTCTATTTTATAATCTTGTATTGACACTCCAGATTACCTGTGTCTTGCTTTGGAGCTACTTCTGTTCTCCCAGTGTCCCCAGATGGGCACTACTGCCACTAAAGTTGGTGGTGGAAGTAGTGGACGTACCTCTAGAGGGTAGTGGAAGTGGCCTTTGCTGGGCTCCTGAGGCGGCCCCTGAGGGCTGTTTTGCCCCTCTCTTGCACTCGTGCTGGTGAACAGGAACTCTGGAGCAGAACTGGAGGTTGGCCCAGGTCTCACTTAGGCAGGGTCACAAGCAGGAGTGTCTGTGTTTGACCCTTACAATGAGTGTGAGCTCCCCTGGGGCTGGAGGCTAGCAGGCTCTGGTCTGCCTTCAGCTGGGCACCCCTGGTATTCCCTAAGGGTGGTTTTGGGCCTTCTGTCTCGCCTGACCACAGGAACTCTGCAGTGGAACTGAGGCGGGCCCAGAGCGCACTTGGGTGGGGCCTCTTCACGCTGGGATCTCTGCAGGCCACTCTTACCCTGGATGTGCCTTCCTCTGTGGCTAGTGGCTAGCAGCCCCTGGTCTCCCATTGGCTGGACACCCGTGGAGTTTCCTCAGAGCAGATCTGGGCCCTCTGTGGCTCCTGCAGGTCCACAGGAACTCTGGAACAGAACTGGGGTGGACCCACGCCGCCCTTGGGTGGAGTTGGCTCGTGCCGGTGTCTCTGGAGCAACTCTTGCCCTGAATGTGGACTCCCCAGTGGATAGAGGTAGCAGTCCTTGGTTTCCCTTTGGCTGGACAACCATGGAGGTTCCTGAGGGTGGATCAGGGCCCTCTGTGGCTCCTGCTGGTCTACAGGAACTCTGGAGCAGAACTAAGGCGGGCCCAGGCCACCTTTTGGTGGGGCTGCCTCTCCCTAGGGTCTCTGAGGGGACTCTTACCCTGAGTTTGGGCTCCCCAGTGGCTAGCAGCTAGCAGTCCCTGGTCTCCTGTTGGCTGGACACCCGTGGAGTTTCCTGAGGGCAGATCTGGGCCCTCTGCAGCTCCTGCCGGTCCACCTCTTCTGGCTGTTTAATTGTGAACTAATCAATTACAAATTCCAAACTATCTCTTGCAAATCTCTGAGTAACTGGGTTTGTCACCTCTGCATTGTTGTGACTCACAGAAGGGTGTGAACAAGAGAAGCCATTGTTACTACTTAGAGAAAAGGTATCCTGCTCTTTAGTGGCATTCAAAATAAATAAATAAAGTAGTTTAGTGTCAGGAAGATGAGATAAAATATTGCTTTTTTTAAAACTTGCAGTAAAAATTAGAATTTAGAGTAAGGCAGTGGACTCTTGAATAGAGAGAGAGAACAGAGAGGATTTGAGCTATAGTTTAGAAACCTAGAACAAATCAGAATGTGGAGTCTATAAGGGTGTTTGCTTCCGACTTGCATTTGTCCAATATTTTCCCATTTCTCATCTTGGCAATATGACCCAAAAAGAGCTGGAATTTGAAGTTCAAGCTAAGAAGATGGGGATACCATCTTCTTAAAAGAAGTAAAAGATAACCCCTCGTGAGTTAGCTTTCTATCTGTATAACAATTACCTGAGATAACCGACTTATAAACAGAAAATATTTATTTTTGGCTCACAATTTGAGCAGTATTAGTCTATGATTTATTGGCCTTGTTGCTTTGAGGCCTGTGATGAAACAGCAGACCATGGCAAGAGCATGTGGCAGAGCAAAACCTGAAAATTAAAGGAAGGGAACAAAGAAGGGGCCAGAGTCCCACAATTCTTTCCAAGCCTTGCTCTCAGTGATCAAGACCCCACTAGGCCAAACCTCTTAAAGTTCCCACCATCTTCTTGGGAAACACTCAAGATCCAACTACAGCACCACGCAATAGTTGTTCATTTGACATAAATGCAAACATTGAGAGAGGTTTCAAGATTGGACTATTAAGCCATTAGCTTTTTTAGACTGTTTGAAATTTTAAACATTTTAATAGGGAGATCCTTTGGGTAGTTATGCTAAAAATAAGGAAATAGTCAAGCAACTAAAATTTTAAAATCCCTTTGCATTTTAACATTCCAGCATCATTTTAGGCCTCTGTTATCTATCTGTAGATGTTATGTTTATAGATACAATCTATCTACTCACTTTATACCTTCCTCAATATATAAAATATTCAATTTTAAAAATTGGATATTGGATTTGAGCTTTACATAGTTTGCGAACAGAATGAAACAGAATGTATAATGTGTAAAGGTGTCTAAGATTGTATTTGTCTGCTATTACAGGAATGTATGTGTATGACAATGATAAAACTTTTTAAATATCTTGCCACTTTTCATAAAGAATTTAATAGAAGAGGAGGAAGAAAAATATTTGGAAATATTTTTGAACAATGGAGTTATAATTTTAGTTCAATTCAATTGTGAACATATACTTAGGGTATTTTTTTTTTTAAAGAGACACTATACTATAATCATCAGAGGCTTTTAAGAACTAATTGCAAAACATACCTTGCTATAGTTCAAATCTACAAAAATATATTCTTTTATATTTGAATGACTTTTTACCATAATGTTATCTATGGCTCTTTTTTGTAGCTAAATAACTTTCCTGTAAGAAGTCCCCAAGTGTTCATGTGCCATTAGCCACTTATACTTGGATTAATAGTGCTACTATTAATCAAACTTAATAGCTTTTAGGGAATCATTAGATTATTACATCAATTTGCTTGCTACTTGTGTGGACTTAGTTAATGTTAGAAATGCCTTTATTCTCATTTAAGGTGATTTGTTTTCCTTCGTTTTATTTGAAAAACTTAGCTTTCATGTTAAAAAAGTTGAGTCAAAATGTAATTTATTTTGACTAGCCCTAAAGTCACTCTATTAAATGTAAGTGATGACACCTTAAAACTTTATGATTAATTAGTAACATGTCAGATGCACTGATTTAACTGAAGGAGTACTTCAGATGTGAATAAACAAATATATGCACAAATATTCTGAAGTATCCCGATTCCTGGAGGTGAAACCATAGCCTTAACCACAGCCTTACTGGGCCATTGTTACTGCTGGGTAGTGCTGTAACCCTAATACATGAGCAGGGAATCATTAGCCTGTAGCCTTTGGGGGTCCTCCCCCCATCTTCCTGGGTCATCACAACCACAGATACTTTATGCCTACTATAGATACTATATTACCTACAGATACTATATTACCTACTCTGCATTCTATCTGGTCTCATTCATTTAAGAAATATGTATCAGACCTTTAGGAGAAAAAAGCAAACTCAAACAAAACAAAACAAACTCCCTGATTCACATTCCAGTGGGGATAACAGAAAATAAACCTGTTAGAAAATGGTTAACAATACAAAAAAAAAAAAAAAGGAAACTAGCAAAATTACTGTGACACCTCTTCCATTAAGAAGTAGAGGCAGGGAGTTGGGATTGTAGCTCAGTGGTACAGCGCTTGCCTCGCAGGCATGGGGCACTCGGTTCAATCCTCAGCACCACATAAAAATGGATAAAGATATTGTGTCCATCTACAACTAAAAAATGTTTTTAAAAAAATTTAAAAAAAGAAAAAAAGAAGTGGAGGCAAAGCCCTTCCCCTTGAAACTATGTGGACTGTAGTTGCTTTGACCAATGGATGATGGTGTAAATCATTCTGTATTTGTTTCTGGTGCCAGGATTGTTGTCCCTGAGTCACCATGTTAGAAGTCTGTATACTGGAATGGAAGATCCCTGTGAAAAGTTTCAAGAGTATAAGGAGAGGGAAATGGACTTCTATAGTTTGAGTCCTTTTTTTTTTTTTTTTTTTTTGGTACCGAGGATTGAACTCAGGAGTACTCGAACACTGAGCCACATCCCTAGCCCTGTTTTGTGATTTATGTAGAGACAGGGTCTCATTGAGTTGCTTAGCGCCTTGCCATTGCTGAGGCTGGCTTTGAACTCGCAATTCTGTTTCAGCCTCCCAAAGTGCATGTGCCACCGTGCCCAGCTTATAGATTGAATCTTGACTGTTTTCCCTTGTGTTAAAAGTGTGATCCTCAACTTGATGTTAGGAAGTGGTAGAACCTTGAAGATATGAGACCTAGTGGGAGGCAGTTAAATCAAATACAACGTGTTCTCAGAAGAGCTATTGGGACCCTAATTCGTTCATGTTTTCCTCTTTACTTTTCAGCTGCCATAGGTGAGCAGCTTCCCTACCATGATGTTTTGTCTTGCCACAGGACTGAAAGAACAAGGTTAAGCAATCATGGACTTAAATCTGTGAAATTATGGGTCGAAAGAAGGATTTCCTCCTCATGTTGTGATATTTCAGGCATGACCTCAGTAGACTTTTTGGTTCCTCTTATTTCCTACAGCATTGTCCTAGACCTTCCCCACTCTATTGGACCCCAAAACCACATCCTTCGCTCTCCTTACAATCATTGGAAGACCTTGCCTGGCCTTAAGGAAAAATACCAAAAATATTCCAAATGAATTTATAATATTAAATCTTCTTCACTATGCTTTATCTCAGAGAAGTCCCAAATCTTCAATCATTTTCTCCTTCTTACTCCTCTTTATCTCTTTTCCAGGAGAAAGACTCTACAGTAATTTCCAAGGCTAGTTGTCTCACTTCACTTGCAATCTCAAGCCCTTTGCTTTTCCCAGTTACCCCTGATAGTATAATAATAATATTCTTATTCCTCCCCTCCACCCTTCCACTCTTCCTAAGTCAACAAGAGGTCTTTTCTCAATTCTCTTTCAAATTCAGAATGGCGCCATTCTTCTTGTAGTATTTTCTTCCTTGGATTTCTAAGACATTGAATTTTAAAACATCTTTCTCACTGCTGTGATAACTAAGTTTCTAAAACAAGCAGTGTGCTACTTGATTCTCATTCCCATGAGCTGTCAGGGGCTCCCTATTGCCTTCTAAATAAAGTCCACACTTTTTGTTATAGCTTTAATATTTCCCATTTTACTTTTGGCCTTAGTTGAATCTTCATCCTGAAAAAATTTTCTTTACTCCTGAATTTGACCCATCCTTCAGGGTTCTGCTGAGAGTGCAACTGTGCAACTTGGGCTTCATTGATAGCATATTAGGAGCTCAACATTTAAAACCTTCCCTAGCATTCCTCTTGCGGTATTTTTCCCTGTTCTCTCAAATATTTTGCATTATCTTTTTGTTGTTGTTTATTAACCTATATAACAACATTTTAAAGGGCAACAAGATAAAAGGCACTAGAATCTATGCTATGGAAACAGAGACATTAGAACCTGTCATCCTCAAGAAGAATATATTCTAGTATAAACACAATGACTTACATTTCTTGCAAATCCCTGATAGAAGAATGACTGTTCAAGATTATGTGAGAAACTCAGAATGCTGGTTCAGCATCCAGAAGGATGCTGAACTTGAGTCTTCAAAACCAACTAGAAAATCAAATCAATTACAAAAGGGCACTCTGGATGAAAGAGGCCATAAAGATGGAGGACACTGTGCATGGATGAAGAGAATATGAGCAGATGGCTGATGCTAGAGCATTGGATGCCAGGTAGAACAAAGAGAGAGATACTGTTGAAAGGCAGGCTGGACTGGACAGAATACAAAGGACCTTGTTTGCCAGGATGAAGAGCTCAATTTCTCCCAGAAGTAATTGTGAGTATGTGAAAAACTCTCTCACACATGAATGAGAAATGGCATACTTGGGTGAGAGATTATTCTGGCAATTCTCATTTTTATATCTGCCTGTTCTACAATAAATTAAAGCTTTTGAAGGAACTGTGGTAATTCCACATTTTTATTACTCCTACAATTTTATGCAATGGCCTATGCATAGGAGGAATTTAATAATGCCTTATTATGTGACTCAAAATAAGAGCTTTAGCCAGGTATCGTGGCACACTTCTGCAATCCCACTGACTCAGGAGGCTGAGGCAGGAGGATCTCAAGTTCAAAGCCAGGGTGAGCAACTTAGCCAGGCCCTAAGCAACATTAGGAGACCCTGTCTCAAAAAAAAAAAAAAAAATAGAAGGGCTGGGATGTGGCTCAGTGGTTAAGCATCTCTGGGTTCAATCCCTGGGGTAGAGAGAGAGAGAGAGAAATTTTAAATAGACTATTCACTAAATATTTTATCATCATCATCGCTATTTTTATTTCTGATCTTTCAGTGAGGAAGGAATATAGTATTTGGGAAGTTGCCTATGATTACGTCTCATCCCTTTGACCTGGCATTGGAGAAATCTGTCTCCTGTGATGACTTTCCCTAGTGATAAGGCTTTGGGGTTCTGAAGCAAGGTTATGGTCCACTGCATAGCTTTGGAAATGGCAACGGTCATTTAGGAAACAGAACTTCTGAGCACCTTTCTTTACACCTTGTGCTTAGATAAGAAGAAATCAAATGAATCTGCTGTGGTAACCACTGCAGTTTTGAACTGGATGCCTCCAAACCAGTTTAAGATCTGAGACTGAAATCCTATAAGGGAGTTGGTCTTATTTTTTCTTTTGCTTTATCTATCTATCTATATATATATACCTTTTTCTACAAACCCTGCAAATGAACCAACCTCCACCTGGACTCTTGTGGGAGATTAACTTAGAACTAATCCCTGTCATAACTAAGATCAGAACCTAAGATGCCTGTCAGGAAGAAATTCAAGTCTTTTTAAGATCAGATACTTTTAAATCTGCAGAAAGAGATGAAGATGGTACAGCAGCTGTTCTAAGAACTAGCTAATCCTTCATAACTGTTGATAGGGAAGGGCCCTCCAAATGCAATGCTGCGTACATTGTGTTAGGAATTATACTCTGGAGTGGACTTTGCTGAGTGTTAATTTTTTCATACTTCCTTCTCATCATTTTTATTTCTGTTTGTAAGTGGTACAGAAAGGAAATACATGATGTTTGAACATGTGAGCCAAAAAAGAGAGTTTTCCAGATAATAATAAAATGAGCTTCATACAAGTGCAAACCACATATAAGAGAGTACGTATAAGAGAGTGAGACCAATAATCATGCTGTGCATTAGAGGTACAAGACCAGGTGAATGTCTAATGGCTTCCTAAAGTTCAGATATTTGAATTCATGACTGACATTAAGCAACCGAGCACAAGTAAAGTGCAAGAATAGCTCTGCAAAGAACCTATGTCACAGTACTTTCCTGTTTTCTGTCCCTTCCCAATAACATCTGTCTGGTTTATGGGCAACCCCTCTACTTCCTCCTGGCAACTCCTAGGAGGAAATTGATTCTGTAAGAGTTTCAGAAATCAGATAAAGTCTGAAGAGCAAGCTTTGTAGTTTATCTGACCTAACAAAATTGCCATCCAGAGAAAAATGCAAACTTTCTTTCACACACCTCTCTCATTTGGGTTGTAAAATTCAATGTTGAGGGGGTAATGGATATGATAGAAACATAACTTTCAGATGTAAAGAATGCTGACAGCCTCAAAAATATCACTCTGCTTGATTTTCTTGGCAAATTTGATTTGAAGAAGGCAGGAAGTAAAATATATCAAGGTGTCCTTTTGCTGTTCCCTCCTCTAAGCAGAGCTGTTTTGATTGTGCGGTTATACACATTAGAGGACTCCTGATCAGTTGTATCACAAAAGTCTCACTTGAATTTAAAACTCCCCTGCTATGCATTGACTACACTAGGAAGTTTCATAAAATAAAGAATCATTGTTTGTTTATTAATTGTGAGAAAATGCTCAAAATGAAAGGAGTTTTAGTGGACACAATTTTGAACTCTGGCCCTTACAGGCAGTGTTCTGAATGACCTTTGAGCTTCTGCTTCTGTAAAAATGAGATGCTCAATCAAATATACTTTTACAGGAATGCTATGATGCTTAACGACAAAATATATGTAAAGCAGTTATCTCATTACTTAGTATTTGTTGTCATGTAGTTGTCATTATTATTTCATAAACTCTTCCCTACACATCACTAAATAATACCAGCATGCACTTAAAAGTACCTATGAAGTTCTTTTATTTAGAGAAGCTCAAAATTCTTTGCATAATTAATTTTATCTTTATAAGAAGGATCAAACAAACATGATTTTCTCCGTTGTTCTATCAGTTCTATCAGTCATTTTTTTAAAAAAAACTTTGCCAATGAAGTATGTGAATAATTTATTACCACTTTACTTCAGATTCATTCGTTTACTCAACACGTTTATTGAGCACATACCAATAGTGTTTTAATGCCATTGTCTATTTAAAGCAGTGAGCATACCACAATAAATAAATACACCAAAGCCTATTCTTGCATAAAGCTTATAGACTGGTGCATGTCATTTTAAGAGATGGAGAGAGTGTGAGAATAACAACTAGGAAATCTGCAGTATGTCCAATGGTGATGAGAGCCATGGGATACATGAAACAGAGCAAGGGACAGTCATGCAGAAGCAGTCATGCTACTATTTCTATAGGTTAGTCAGGAAAGAACTCTCTAGGAAGATGTAACTCAAGCAGAGATAAAAAGGAGTTTGATTGATATAAGTGCACTCCGAGCTACACTGGGAATTAGACTTAAGATGGTCTTTCAACTTATGATATGGGTTTTTGGTGATAAGAAACTGGCATGAAAAAAAATCAGTCCTTGCTACCGATTTCTCTGTTCTCAGGCCCTAACTTTACCTATGCCAATAGCTAAAACCACGTAGCTGTTAGCAGATGGGAAACCTCTGCAATTTTTATGAGTCACTGTGGGTAGAATTCCAAGTGTCTATATTTGTCTGGGTTGGAATAAATTCTCTTTTCTAAATATATTTCTTTCCACTTCCCATTACCCAAATTCCACAACACATATTTCTGCTGGGAAAACAGAACACAAACCGTTTTGTTAATGTAAAGACCAGTCAATTTTCCCGGTTATCAAATGTAGAGGTGAACCAAAGCTTAGGAAAGAAAACTAACATACTTGATGACAGGATAAAAATTTTAAAGAACTTGCTATGCTGGAGTAATAACAAAATCAACATGATGAAATCAGAAAAGATACGTATGCAATCCAACACTGAAACTTCAAAAAATCAACAGCACAGCTTTAGAATTAGAGTATTCTTGATGAATATCAAATAATCTGAAATAAATATATCAATTTTCTAAAAAGTTAAAATATTATGTTGAAGATTATATTTTGCTTATATCTCAATTATTGTACTTGGGTAATAATTTGAGAGGGTATTTTTTAATTTGAGCTAAGTTTACTCACCTTGTTATCCCAGCCCCAAAAGCAATTCCTAGCATCTAGTATTCTGATCCTTTTATTCACTGGGATAATATATTATTTGGTTTTAATAAAAAACTATAATTAAAACATACAGTAAGAAATTTTTCCTTGTAAGCTGCTGTGCTTATGTACCTTTGCAGTATGCATTGACATTTGGGTATCACACTGGAGTGTATCTATTGGAATATGACTAGAGAGACCAGAAAGGTTTTAAAGCAACATTACATAAAGAATTACTATATGAAATAGAGTTTTTCTAATCTTGGAAAGGAAGCTTTAGGGATAAAAATGATAGCGGTATTCAAATACATGAAAAGTTTCCACACAGAAAAACAACTAAAATATATTCTGTGTAGCTCCAGAAAAAAGAACCAGAGTCAGTGAATGAAGGCAGATTTCATCTTGACAAAAATACTCCAAAATTAAATGAGTTTCCTCCAAAATAAAGATTCTCAGTCTTTGGAGTATCTAAGTCAAGTCTGGATCAGCATATTTCCAGAAACCCTGTTCTAAGTAGAAAGTTGGGATAGGTGAAGTTAGGGCCTCTGATGCTCTACCCAATGTTCATCAGTCAATTCTAGATGTTGCTGGATGTAAGCTGTCTTTCTAAAACAATTTTATCTTAGAAGAATCATTACTTCCCAGGCCATTATTTTTAGATTGTTTCCATCTGAACTCTGTTCTCTTGACCTAACCATACCATTCCATTGAGCATTATTCATGCTTGGGGTTTCAATGTTGATTTTAGACAACGTGGTGGTAGTCTTGTGTACATTTCCAGCAAGTGTAAGAGGCTAATATCTCATCCTCCTGGAATTTTCCAAGATATTCCATGTCACACTGCTAACCAGAGCATGTCAGGAGGCACAGGGTTCTGTGAATTCATGCTGTCTATAAACTTCTGTGTCACAGATTATAACCTCTAATAGGAGAAATAATTTTATTTTGGCACTTGTTAGTCTCTTGTCACTCAAACATATACTATCTCCTTATTCTTTCAACAAAAATTTTTTTAATAACATTTACTGAGCCTAAGTGTATGTGTTCTGAAGATATAGAGCCAAATGGGACATCCCTCTCTCCAGAAACTTCCAGCCTAGCAGAGGAAATGGACTAAGGTCCAAGTTGTTATAATGCACTGTGCAAGTCACTTAATAGTATTTATTCAAGACCCAATGCCAGCAAACAGAAGAGAGCTATTCATTCTGGGTAGATTCAAAATAATTCCATAGAGGAATTCCAAAGAGGAAACCTTGAAATGAATCTTGAAGTGTAGTCAGATTTGTTTTTCCAGGTATAGAAGTTCATTTCAACGAAGAGGAAAAGGGTTATTGCTATGAGGAGGATGTCATAGAATTTGTATTGGGTGTTCAGGGAACACTAAGTGGCTTCGTAAATCAATTATAAAGTTTGCAATGGTAATCTGAAGAGATAATGAAGGTGTAGGCAGAGGATGAATCATAAGGGGGCTAGATTGAAAGTTAAATGTAAGAAACAGGAAAACTACTTTGTAGATTATTGAAATTGTCCACAGGAGGCAGTGACCTAATGTGTCAAAAGCAGAGATTGAAAAGAGCAGAGGGAATAGCAAGGAAATATATTTGAAAGGTAAAATTAACAGAATTTATTAGAATTCACCAGGTGCATGTACACAATCCTTTGCCTTCTAGAAATCAAGATGATCTTGGTAGAGATACAAGAGCTCAGTATCCTCAGAGAGTCTTTTATTCAAATCTGCTTTTGCATTTTCTCTTCCTATTGCAGTTTCCTCATCTGTGGCTTTGAGAGGCTTTCTTTACTTTTTTCATCTGAGAAATCATGTATAAAACTGCCACAGTTGCCTCCCCAGTGGAACCTTTACTTTAAGACCCTCTTCCTTTAAAGGAAAAAGAATGCCTGTTAAAGTACAATAAAATGGAGACCAGATCTAAAGAAGCCCTGAGAACACAAAACTGGTCAGGCCTTATAAGTGACCTTAACCTTATTCCATTTGCAAACATAAGCAAAACAAGCTTAGATCTTGCCAGAAAGATCTAAGAAAACAAAACTTAAATTCAACCAATTTAAAACAATTAATGTATAATTATAGAACTAGTGATTTTCCAAAAGGATAGACAAAATAAGGCAAACTGTATTTTCAATCAAATATTTTCTTTGCTTTACTTCCTTGTTCATTTCATAAAAACCTCTCCCTTCTTTTCTCTTGTAGCTTCATGTCTGGTTTGAAGCTTCTCAAGTCATGAATTTCTACTTAAAAATATAAACTCTTTAAAAAATTTACTGAGCTTCAATTTACATTTTAGCATGCCTAAAAGATGATATATAACTTAGGCAATGGAAGAAATACACATAGCAGCAATGTGGCACATAGTAAATGCTTAATAAAATACACACAGAAGATTAACAGACAATTATTTGTTTAAAATAACACTTTAATATAGGATAACATGAATATTTTCCAAACATGTAAATGTATGTTTTCTTACATGTTGTCTCCCTAAAATATTTCTTTAAATTTTAGGATATATACCAGAATACTGAACTTTTGGGTTTTTGAAGTTAGATTTTTAGACTACTTTATCAGTATTCTGGAAGAGAAAGGAAAAAAGAACAAAATTCATAGAGAAGAAAGAAAAGATAAAGGACAAATGTGCATAAAATCAATATATATTTGATTCCTAAGGCATAAGCTTGCTATATTCATGTCAATAAATTATTAATATTTCTTTTCCCCTAGTGTGCACATTCCTTCTGTTTTACTGTCATGACTGTCTTGTTTCTTCAGATGAACTTATAAAATTACTATATTAGTTATGATTACATATAAAGTTTTCTTAGACCTACTTCTCCATTCTGGAATTTACTAGTGTTTAGAAAAAGTGTTGGCTAGAATAAATCCTACAGAAAAATTTTATCTCATTATACAAGCAAAGACAATAGTTGTTATGAGTTTTAAGACTATTAAGTTAGTATCACCCCAAATATTGTCAGGTTTTGGCTACCATAATCATCTACATTTGTTCCTGGGATACCTTAAAACCAGTATCACCACATAACTAACATAGCATCCAAGAGTACAGAGGGAATAGAAAAGGAAATAAATTGACCAGACACATCCTTGTCAAACTCTTGGCATTTGGTCTTTCTGATTTTGAGTTGTTTTGGTAGGGAAGTCTAAACACACTCATATTAATGGTGAGAAAAACAGCACTATCAATTTTCATTCTATTATTTAGTCCCAATAAATAGAGAAATAAATTATAATGCAGAAAAATAAGCTTCTCCTGTGCTATGTTCTCTCCCAGCAACAGAGCTATTAAGCTTAAATCTCTAACAAAAGTCAGAAGAAGTAGCAGCAGAAAAGAAATATTATTTTTGCTGGTTTCAAATGAAAGAACTCAGAATGTTTACTTATGCAGGATAAAATATACCTTAATGTAACCTTCCCTAATCAGGAGCTTAAGTCTGTATATAAAGATTTCCCAAAAGCAAATTCCTCCTAGGAGCTGAAGCACAAAGGCTTTAAAAAACTATTTTTAAAATCATTATTTTTAAAATAATTTCCACCAGATGCTTTATACCTCTATTTGATGCATGATGCTCTATGTGAAGGCTGATCAGTTATGCTCTTGCACACGCCTCTCCAGGACTTAGCAGCATAACCCACCCTCTGATTATTGAGAAGTCAGATGTGCAATATATAATCTGACACACTGATACTCACAATGATGACAACTGTGCACCTCAAGAATTAGGAGCTCAGCCTTTATAAAGTTAACTGCCCCTCCATTAATAGTTTTCTCTTTAATGAAACAGTTTTCTCTGTATTGAAATGAGAATATAATACATGCCAATGATAAACAAATTTGAATTATAATGTGAGATTTGCTCTGTCCTCTGTCCATAATCTGTTCTTTAACCTAACAGGTGGAAATTCCTATTTTGGGATAATAGGTGAGAACAATGAAAGAGGATGGAGGGTAAAAACTGGGCTGTGAAATGGTGGCAGCCTAGTCTGGTGAAATATGAAGCTGAGAGTCAGTCCCCAATGTCCATGACTAATAAAATCAACCAGACTCTCCAGATTAGGCTGATAGTTGATGAACTAGGTTCAACAACTAACATCACTACTGCCCTGGGAGTCACAATGAGCCACAAGGCAGTGGCCACAGTGTATTTAATATTAATTTAAACACAAATGGATGACCACTACCAGGTGAAGTCATCTGGGGCCAAAATGGAATAGATCTAGTATGGAGAGTAGGACATGCCACAATGTGACACCATATTTTATGTCAATGACTGAATGTTTTGTATTCCTTTATATTCCATCATATTATGTGAAAGAATGGGAAAGTTACTAGTCTGTTGCTTTTCTTAGTCACTTTGATCTTTGGAAACATATCAATACAATAGTTTCTCCCTTATCCATGATTTCATTTGGTCAACCATAGTTCAAAAAAAATAAGTGGAAATTTCCAGAAACAGGAAGTTTTAAATTTTGTTCATTCTGGGTGGTGTCTTGGTCCTATACATGTGCACCAAATACACCAAAGGCCCCTGAGTCATGTGGAGCTGTCTTGGTCATCAGATGTACCATCATGGTGGTAATACTGTGCTTGGTTGCAAGGAAGTCTTATTTTCCTTAATAATGGCCCTGAAGTGCAAGAGTAGTGAGTGATACCTGGATTCCGGCAGAGAGCCAGTGAGAGGCAGAGCACTGCCTGCTCCCTGGCCCAAGGACAGGCTGCAACCCTCTGTGCAGGTGCCCAGGCCCCACCAAGGCTGTGCACTGGTCAGGAGCACGCACTTCACCTGCCTGGGTGACCTGATGGCGGTATATCAGGGTCTGCACCCGCAGGCTGCCGGGTCTCCAGGCCCAGTCCTGTCCAGCCTGGGCAAGGCCTTGGCTGAGGACATGATGCCATCGGGAGGTGGCTGAAGAGGCTGGCGAGGAGAGCAAGGTCAAGGGCCTGAGAGGAGAGTGCAAACTGAGCTTGGAGGCCATTAGACATGGAGCCCGCGGATGGGGCCTGCGAACTGCTCCAGGCAGTGTGGGGCCTCCTCTTGTCCCCAAGGACAAAGGCCTTGACCATCTGGGAATGAGAGGTACCTCCAAAGACGGCGAGCCGCGGGTCTCCTACCAGCGAGAGACCCACGGAGGAAGACCACAGGCGCCAACTGGAACTGCCCCCGCCCAACCGGAACTGCCCCACCCAACCGGAAGTGCCCGGCCTGCGGGAAGACTTACCGACCTTGTGCTGAAGGCAGGTGGTGTCAGGGGAAGACGCTGCGCTCTGCTGTCCTCCACCCTCTTAAAACTTCTGCTACATCTGGACATTCTAAATGTACAAAGGTTGCCACGTGCGACAAAGTTAGAAAAGAACACCTCTTGTAAATGTCCCTTTGTGTTTTAAAAAATCAAAAATGTCTTCTGGAAGTGATTTTGAAATGGAGTTGTTAGGCCACCTCTAGGAGCCACACTCTACACCTTTGTTCAGAGGGTTAGAGAAGTTGCAAAGGACTCTGACCACGCAAAGGAGGAGGAGGTCCTGTGCCAGACTGGTTATATGTAACAGATGTTTTTCATATTGTTATCATTGTGTGTGCATTTTATTCCTCATTACTATAGATATAGTTGAAAATGCTAAGTAGTTTTTTGAAATATCTCGTCTTTCTAGATGTTCCAAAGTGCCTGATACATGTTAAAAATAGAAGAGGTAAAATATAATACATTTTGTGAATTTATTTTTTGTTAAAATTTTTATGAAATAATTTGGGGGGCAATAGCTGAACTCCTGTTGAGTAATAGACATTGTGCACTGGTTCTCTGGCACACCATGCCAGTGTGCTTATAATGAGGCAAGAGTAACCATTGCTCTTTAGTTTAGGAACTTTGTTTTACTTTGCTGTGTACATAATGTGTATAAAGGATAAATGAGTCCTAATCAAATCTGGTCTTTCTAGATGTTAAAGAGGTTGCTAGTGTATGACAAAAGTAAAATTAGTAAACAGATTTTGTATGTTTTCTGTTAAAATTCTTAGGAAAGATTGTCTTCTGAAAATTTGAGCGTTATAACCCACTAGGGTGGTGAAGGGCCAGAATACTTATATTTTGAAGACATTTTCAAATAGAACTATATTTGCATGTGTGTAGTTTATACGAGACTGTCATGTCCATACTGAACAAACTGAGTCCTTATTTGAAACATCTAGTCTAGATGTTTAGAAGTGCCCCAAGTATGGTAAATGTAGAAGTAGTACAATATCACTTTGTAAATATCTTTTTACTAAAATTCATACGCAATATTATCTTTGGGGAATGGTACTATTAAACTATCTCTGTGAGGAGTATAGTACTGTCTGTACTTGTTTAGTGATGCAGAAGAGGTGAGAGGGAAGCAATTGCAAAGAGTAAAATGTGTGTTCATACTTGGACATTTTCAGATACCAGTTTTCTGTATTTTGTGCATTTTATTTTGCTATGTATATAATATATATAATGGACAAATGAGTCCCAATTTTGCAACATCTAGTCTTTAGATGGTAAAGAGGTTGCTAATGTATGAACAAGTAGTTAGTAAAACTAGCACATTTTATACAATTTCCGTTGAAAGTCATGGGAAAGCTTGTCCTCTGTAATTGACTTCTGGATATCAATATGTTCAATCATCTGTAAGCATTACATATACCTGTACTTGTCCACTGGACTGAAAATAGACGGAAGTGAGGAGAGAAATGTTCAAGGACAAAATAATAATATTAGAAGATACCTCAGATTATAACCATTACTACATGTGCAATTTTATTTACCAGTACTGTGTGCAGGTGGACAAGTTCTTTTGTGGAATATCTAGTCCTTGTATAAAAGTGTCTGACAAATTTAAAAATAGAAGTAGTAGGATAAAACATTTTGTAAATAGATTTTAAAAACTGATGGGAAATATTGTGCTTGGAAATTGTTAAACCACTTCTGAATAGTGCTATCTGTACTTGTTTATTGGGTTCAGGGAAGTAGAAGGGAAGAAGTTGAAAAGGTATTTTGTTAGAATGTACTAGAAAATTTCAGCTTAGCCATTGTCCTGTACCATGTATTTAACTTTGCTGTACTGGATATACTGTGTATATACTGGACAAAGGAGTCCTAATTTTATAGTATTAGTCTCTAGATAAAAAAGAGGTTGCAATTTATGACAAAAGTAGAGTTAGTAAACTAACACAGTTTGCACACTTTGTGTTACAATTCACAGAAAGGCAGTCTTCTGAAAAGACTTTTGGAAGTGAAATTGTAACATCACATCTGAGTGACACGTGCCTATATCACATGTGACAGAATGAAATAGAAGAAATGAAGGATTTTAGGCCAGAATGATCCTCCTTAGAAGACACTTTCAGATATACTCAGTTACATGTGTGGTTTATTCAACACCACTATGTACATAGTGAACAATTTTATGTCCTTATTTGAAACATCTAGTCTTTTTAGTTGTTAGAAGTGCACAAATTATGTTAAAAGTAGAGGTAAGCTGGGCTTGGTGGTGCACACATCTCAGGAGACTGAGGCAGGAGGATCACAGGTTTGAAGCTGATTTCAGGAACACAGCAAGGTTCTAAGCAACTTGGGGAGACCCTGTCTCAAAATTTTTAAAAAATAAGTAAAATAAAAAGGAATGAGGAGGTGACTTAGTAGTTAAGCACCCCTGGCCTCAATCCCTGGTACCCCCCCAAAAAAGAGAAAGTGTAAGTAGTAAATAAAACATTTTTGTAGATATCTTTTTGTTAAAATTCATAATGAAATACTGTCTTTTGGAAATGGAATGATCAAAACACTTCTCTAAGCAGTACACATTATATTTGTGCTGGTTCAGGGAGGAAGGAGGAAAAGAAAATGTGAAGGGCTTTATACCAGTGTGTTTTCCGTGAAGCAAGATTGAACACTGTCTTTTACATTTATGAGTTTTTTTTCATTCTACTGTGTCAATAGTGTATATAAAGGATATATGAGTCCTAATTTACATCTAGTCTATCTAGATATTGAAGAGGTTGCCAGGAAATGATAGAAGTAGGATCAGTAAACTAACACACCGAGTACACTTTGTGTTAAAACTCATAGGAAAGACTATTCTTAAAACCACTTAGGAAGTGAAATTGTTAGTTATCTCTAAGCATTACACATGCATTTATCTGACCTCTGGGTTGAGAAGACATGGGGAGAAGGGTTCAAGGACAGAACGGTCCTGTTTGGAAGACCCTTTCAAATTCTAGCCTTTAAAAAATATTTTTGTTTTGTTTTGCTTTGCTTCAAAGTCTAGCCTTTGTTAAGTAAGTGTGTGATGTTTATTCATTGCTACTGTATGTATGACGGAAAACTTAACTCCTTGTTGGAAACATCTAGTCTTTCTAGATGTTTAAAAGTGCACAACACTCTGTAAAAGTAGAGAGCTAAAGTAATGCCCTTTATGTATTTTTTAAAATTTGTTGTTTGTTTTAATTAGTTATACATGATCGTAGAGTGCACTCTGATATATCATATATAATGGAGTATAATTTCTCATTCTCGTGATTATACATGATGTAGAATTCCCCCTATGAATGTTCTGTGCTCCTTAGTCATATAGTTATATATGTACATAGGGTAATAATGTCTGATTCATTCTACTATCCTTTCTGCCTCCATACCCCTTCCTCTTCCTTCACTCCCCTCTACCTAAAGTAACTCTATTTTTACCTATCCCACCCACCCATTGTGAATTAGCATCCACATATCAGAGAAGATATTCAGCTTTTGGTTTTTGTGAATTGGCTCATTTTGCTTAGCATGATATTCTCCAGCTTCATCCATTTACCGGCAAATGCAATAATTTCATTCTTCTTTAAGGCTGAGTAATATTCCATTGTGTATATGTACCACATTTTCTTTATCCATTCATCTGTTGAAGGGCATCTAGGTTGGTTCCATAGTTTAGCTATTGTGAATTGAGCTGCTGTAAAGATTGATGTGACTGCATCACTGTAATATTGCTGATTTTAAATCCTTTGTGCATAAACCGAGAAGTGGGAGAGCTGAGTCAAATGGTGGTTCCATTATAGGTTTTACTACATAGGAATAATTGTCACTTAGTGAAATGGAATTGTTATACTTGACCTCTTGGAGAATATGTGGAAGGTTCACTGGGTGGGGGAAAGGAAGGAGAAAATATACAAAGAAATGTTCTGTGCTCCTTAGATTAGTTCAGATTGTGTAGCCATTGTTATATGTTGCTGGGTATTGAAAGGATAAATCCTAGTGTTCAAAGTTTATTAGAAGTAGCAAGATAATTCCTATATAAATATCCTTTTGTTAGTTTTTAGGGAAAACTGTTTTCTGGGCATGACGTTTGTTAATCTACCTCTTGGAGCTACGGTTAGTCCTGTATTCAGTCACTGGAATGGTGAAAAGAGATTAGAGGAAAGGTGAGGGGAAGTGCTCTTTGCTAGTATCTCCATATCTGCAAGACAGTTCTAATCTATTATAACTGTGGATCTATATGTGCATTTTTAGTAAAGTACTTGTGTTCATTATGCACAAAGTTCATAGTTTATTTCACAACATCTAAGCTTTCTAGTGAATTAGCCAACTCAAAAATATCTTTTTGTTATAATTGATAGAAAAGATACATCTTGGACATGGAATTATTTTACCTCTGGGCAGTGTGTATCAGGACTTTTCATTAGGCTGGCAGTGGAGGGCCAGAAGGAAGCACACAGGGGAAGATGGAAGCAAGTGCTCAAGGATTTAGAGTTTGATGTGAGCCACTGATGTGTGTACATCTTCTGACTGTACTGTAGGAATACTTTAATTCGCTGGGAACATGCATTCTTGCTAATATTTTAGTAGTAAAATTCTGATAATGAACCCTCTTAGAAACATGATTGGTGTATTCTGGTGCTTTGTCTCATTTTAAATTGGGCATTAAGGAATGCATTATTTTATTTGTAACTCTGCCAATATTTCTATCTAAAGGTTTGTTGCCATTTCTGTTTTCAGTAAAAATTTTTGTCCCCAAGAAAGGATTATAATTTTTTGTAACAGATTGAGTTGTTATAGTGTATTCCTGGTTATCAAAAATACTCACATAGCTTTGGGATTTTGGATTGGTGAATATCCATGATGTGTGTATCCATGATACACACTATGATCTCAGTCACACAAAATGGGATGTATACACATGATCTGGATGGCCACATCCACCTAAGCTGCTTGTGATTGAATGACTGTTCTTTCCTTGTGCTCTTCCATTTCCTATAATGCACATATCACCTTTTAAAAAATATTTTAAAAACTGGAAAAAAAGAGTAGTGATATCAGCAATTCAGATATGCCAAAAAAATATTATGAAGTGCTTCCTTCAAGGGAAAAAATGAAAGTAGAAGTTATTTTGAGAGGAAAAATAATAGAAACCACAATTATTTAACTTCCATTAGAGTATGTTGTTATAATTACTTTATTAGTTATTGTTATTAATCTAACTGCACCTAATTTATAAAGTAAGCTTTATCATAGATATATATGTATAGGAAAAATCACAGTTTATACAAGATTAGGTAGCATACGAAGTTTCAGGCATACACTAGGGTTTTGAAATGCTCCCCTTTAGATAGGGAAAGGGGACTACTATGATGTATTCCTGGATTATATAATCTGAACTGCTTCCAAATATCCCTCTTGGGATCCTTCCCGCCCCATTGGAGAATTACTTGACATTATGCCATTAAGTTATAAGGAGAAATGTTGCATAATCTTATAAGCATTTAATATATTTATTCTAGGTGTACTTCTGATGATATTTACCACATCTCAGAGATTTTTGTATAGACACCTCGTAAATTTTAATAGCCCAAACAAAACAAAACAAAAAACACATGGGAACCTTATTGAAGTGCACATTTTGATTTATTGGGTCTGAATGGGGCCTAAAATCCTGTACTTATGGCAAATTTCCAATGATGCCAATATTGCTGGTCTGTGGACCACAGTTTGTGTATCATGCCCATAGAAACCCTTTGAAGAAATTTACTCTCAGAAAACCTGTGGTTTGTTTTTATTGTATAATTGTGTGAATTGCCTTGGGTTAGAATATATGAAATTACAAACTTTTGATAAATTTTCACATACACTGGGCAATAGTCTTTAGTATATATTTAATGTACTCATAATACAGCATACTAATTATATTTTTTTCACTTTGAGTTGATAGCTAGGGAGCTAAAAGTGTGACCACCTTTAGCAAAGAATGCAAAACCATTTACATGGTGAATAGTTTAGGTACTAACTTCTTCTTTATTAATTAAAAGTGATAAAAAACTATATTGAATGGCTTAAGAAAACAAATAGAGATTTACATATTTAGGAATTCTAGGTTAGGATGTTTTCCTGCTGGTGTTACTGGATAGAAGGTCCTAAATAGTGACATCAGGCCTGTTCATTTGTTCAATTTCTGTTTTTTCACCTTTACAATGATTTCGTTTTTAAGCAAACTCTCTTTCCACCTAATTGCTCCTATAATTTTGGGATTAAAGCTATCTTCTTAGCAATTCCAATAGAAAAAAAATATTCCTTCCAAGAATTGAATTTCACTAGACTTTCTTTGGCCAAAGGAATGGAAATCTCTGGTTAGTTAGCCATGGCTCTCATGCCCTCTATGGACCTGTGTCAATTCTGTCAAATTAACTGTGGCTACAAGTTAGCTAGGGATTCTTCTTCAAGAGAATAAGGAGGAATATTCAGAGTCCTTCTCTGGGATGTATTTCCTCCCAGGAAGATGACGCATCACCATCTCACGTGGACAGCATAGGCTCATGCCTTGCTTTGGCAGAGAATATGTGACATTTCTAAGTGGAAGTTTTAACAACTTGAACATGCTTTGTCATGCTCCTTTATCCCACTGCAATGTCCTATATAAGGGCAGCTTCATCCTGGGGGAAAATCAGAGCCAACACACATGACAGGTAAAACAAGCCAGAAAAAAGTTTTCGCTACCTTAGCCACTAACTGGGTTTGTTACCAAAGCAATTTTTAGTTTAAAAAGGCTGAAAAAATAGTCAAAAACCACAGATGCTTACAATGGTCTACTCATCTCATTCCAATATACACATCAATTTTTTTTTCCAACAAAACAATTCTCAAATTTCTACACCTACTTTAATGCATGTATTAATTATACATAAAACCCACTTACTCCCCAAACAAGGAAATCATAAAATTTTGTCTAGTTACTACCTCCTTATCCAAGTTTTGGATCTTTGGTTGATGGGAATTTCTCCATGTCAAGTCCAGATTAGCTTCTACTGGCAGAGCAACCTATAGTTAAATGATGTATCTAAAGACATTTAAATGACATATTTAACCATCCTCAATACACATCGCTCACAGCGGTGGAAGCAAAATATAATAGCTATTTTTTAAAACCCACAAAAATATCCCTCGAGCTCTTTGAAAATGAATAAAAGGAAAACAACAGAATGGTAGCAGGTTTATGGCAAATAAGTATTGGAGTCCTCCCAGGAAAGTGAGTGCCTTGTTTAACCAACATATATTTTCTGATTTTTCCATCTGTGTGGATTTTCTGTATCGATTGGCCTTAATTGTCACATCTCAGAGAGCATTAGATAGGAACCCCTGAAATTGCTCCTATGTAGCTAGTAGTAGGCTTAATCCAGGCTTCTACCAAAGCCTCAGGTAAGAGTCTAGTGTTACTTGTTCTTCATCCTATACTTTTTTCCATTTTGGCTATTTTTTAAACAATAAGGACTTTACCAGAAAGCACTTGGGTGGGCTTGCCAACCCTGTCTTCTTGAGGTTCCATCTTGGCCTTCACCTATTTCTACCTTACTGCTTTGCTAACCCTGATCTAGCTCAACCCAGCAGGCCTGGCTTTATAGCCTCCAAGACTCCAATCTCAGTTCTCCCTCAATTAAAGGTCAGAAAAGGGAACTTTATAGGAAAATGAAAGAAAGCAAAAGCATTTTTACTTTCCTTCACTTTGTTTTCACACAATACAGTTTTAACTGAAACAAGATTTGTCTCTTTTAATAGAACCTTTGAGTATTATTCAATACATTCCAAAATCTTAGTATTTTTCTGCCAAGGTACCAATCTCCAGCTTAGCAAGTATGTAGACTAATTTCCAAGGCACAAGGCTTGAAGTTACCCACCTGTTTTGCTGCTGTATCACAAAAATTTCCACCTGCCCAGCCAGGGGGAACATTCTCATAGTGCTTTACATTTCTTCGGCCCAGCTGGTTGTATAATTGAAATTCCATGCTTTGCAATACCTTACTTCTAAGAAATTTTTGAAAATTCACTTAGGATTCATTGGTTGAGAAGAAAAACCTACTCCAGATGACTTAAAGGCGGGGGGATTCTCAAGATCTAGATTAGCTCACAGAAGTGAAGAAAATGTCTAACAACCAAAACATGGATGGGATGAGATCCAGAAAGCTCTAGGAATATATGCAGTAGGAACTAATAGCTTTTATATTTGGGGAGAGATTTCATAAGCAAGACATGTTCACTATGGCCCTAATGTCCTCATTTCTATTTTACCCTAATCTATTCTGCATAGTATTTTAAGCTACCATAGATCCTGAAGGAACAAGAATTTGCATATGACATAAATAATATTTAACATGTATATTCTTGAGATTAGAGAAGCTCATAGCCTCACATTTGAGTCCAAATTACATGGATGGGTAAATCACCTTAAATTCAGAGTGTCTCAAACCAAACTCAGTACTTTCCTTATCCTCCTGTTATTACTCTTTTCTTCCTCCTAAACCTGCCTTCCACCTGCTACTCCTTCCTTTCCTTCAAGTTTTATTTACTAAAACCAGTAATGCTCCCAAATATGGTAGAAATTTTTATATAATTTAACCCCCGCCATCAATATCTACCCTCACTCCTGCAAATTATCAGATGCTGATTCTGCCTCCAAACTGTCTTTGAAGATTCCTCCTGCCCCGGCTTTAATGGTTCTGCTGACATTGTACTGGTCCAGATTTTGCTGCACATTTTTCTTAGAACTATTTCTTGTTTATTTTGGAATCTTCCATGACCCCTTCTCACACACTGCCATCAATATGACGTGTGTTAATTAAACAGGTGAGTAAAAAAATGTACTGATTTGTGAAGTCTTTAAGAGTGGTAGTCATATCTGTCTCGCTCACTCTTATCCCAACAATCACTAACCCAACGCCTGACTGGTGATGTGCTGGAAATAAATATTTGAGAATGAATAAACATGCAAATGAATTACCAGTGCAGGATTTCATAGCATCTACAAAATCACATTACATCTCTATATAGCACCTCTTCGGGTTAGATATTAATTCGACGGGCAAAAAAAGAACTTATAAAAGACTCTTCTCAAGATGGGAATATCCTTTAAATTATAAAGTGGCATTCCTGTATCCACATTAGGCAGGAAAGATAGACTGAGAGCTTGTCCCAAAGGGAAAATAAAGATTGAAAGTTTCATTTGCTGCCATTTTTATCTCTCTGTGTTTTATGGAACCTTTATCTGGGCTACAGGGTGTTTCTTCAAGAGGGTCACTGCAGTAAAATGGCTATAGACAGAGATGAGAGCATGACTGTGGCTCACAGAGAGAGCCCTGGTGACAGATACTTCTGCCCTTGGCTCTACTTCTTAGGTGGGACTTCTTTTTCACATACTCCTGGCAATTATTAGTCCAACAAATCTATCATAAAGTTTTAGGGAAGATGTAGGAACATTCAGTACCAAGTGCTTTCACTCATTATCCTTTGGGCCAAATCTCTTCTGAGTTAATTAAATTCAAATAAGTATCTTTCCATTCCCTGGGACTTGGAAGGAGGAGTCCAACGCACTTGAGAAGTCACAAAACAGCCATTAGATGTTAATAACTAAGAACTGCTCCAACCTCTGCTGGTTTCAAATGAGAGGACCAGAGGCATAAAGCTCCATAGGGCATTACTAACTTCCTGAGGCATTCAGCTGCTGAAAATGAATTCCTCAAATAATAGTTTCCTTTTTCAAAATTTAGCTGGATCAGATATTTTTAGTTGAAAGGTCCTAATGAGACTTTGCAGGAACATGCACAGCAAGGGGGAATCCTGCACAATAAATCACTGGAGGTGTGCCACCCTATGGCTGGAAATTTGAATAAATACTTTGTTGATTTATAGCAGATGTTTTTCCACTTAGCTGTAGCCCACCAAAGCCCATACTAGGTAGGATACTGAGTGAGAATGAGAATTAGAGCCATTTCTGTCTCATTCACCTAGCAGTTCCTGGAAGATAATAGGCACTCAACAAAATATTTGAGTAGACAAATTAAAGCACTATATAAATATAAAGTAATCTCAGGTCAGTCCTATCTAAGAAGTCAATAAATAGAGTTTTAGTCTCCAAGTACAAAGAATAGAAAGAAGCTATTTTGAAGTGAAAGGACTTTTCCTTGGAAAATTACTTGATAGGTCCAAAAATAATAGAGCAGAAGTTTGATGAATGACATGGTTCTTCTGAAAATCTTGTGCATAAAGTGCTACTCTTTGAAGATTGATTTCTTTCCACATATGAGATCTTTTTTTCCCATGTATTTCTTGATTATTATTTATACTGTCTATCCTCAGTCCTTTGCCAGGGCCTCTGAGCTTGGGTTTAATAAATGTTCATGGAATGAATACGTATTCTGTTTAAATTGACTAAATTCAATGGAGTTTATGCTCAGAATTTACTCCTACCTGTACAGATGTGATTTTTATGAGTCAACCTATCCTTACCTTCAGTTCCCTTCTAACCAAAGGCTGTATTACAAAGAAGATGAGTGAGACAGAGCAGCATCATCATGTGTGGGAGTTTCTCTAGCCCTAAAATTAAAATTAAAATTAGATTATAAAATGACTTATTCACAGAGTTATTTTATAATCTAAATGACTTAACATACATGAAGTAAAAAGAACACTGTCTGGCACATAATCTCTCAATGCATGCAGTTTAAGAACCTACATAATGTATTGTGTGTAGTATTACTGTATTGGTATGTGATAAGCAAAAATATCAAAATTAGTTCATAATGTTACCTTTTCCCAAGTGGGATTAGAATAACTTTTAAGGTTGTCTTAGGACTCTATAAATACTTAGATTGAGAAACACAAAAAGTGTTTCTCAACTTGAAGTAAACCAGAGTTTATAGAAAATAAAAATTAAAGAGAATGTATGTTTTCCTTTGGAAGGTAGAAAATAGGCATAGAAGCATCAAAGATGAAATTTACAAGAATTTTCATCTTCATCAACAAATCATACTAAGTATATGTGAGGATTTGTTACGCTTTATCAATGCAGAACAAACAATATTTGGCCATTGCCCTCAAAGTTTTGGCAATGAAAAGTAAGACACTTTATTGGCACTTAATACTTAATTGTTGAAATACAGATGTGAAAAATATGAGACTGCATTAGTCAGCTTTGAGTTACTATAATAAAATACCAGAGGTAATTAACTTATGAAAAGGAAAAATATTTAGCTTACAGTTTTAGAGGTTCCAATCTAATATCAGGCAGCCCCATTCCTTTGAGCCTTTGGGGAGAATACTATATGGCAATGATGGGGAGTGTGTGGAGGAACAAACATCTCACATCATGAGCTAGGACGCAAAGAAAAGACTGAGAGATTGAGGTCCCATAATTCCCTTGGAAGGACCACCCCCAATTAAATGAGGACCCATCACTAGGACCTCTTATTAAAGGCCTACACTACCTCCCAATACTGCCACAATGGGGACAAAGTCTTTAACATAGACCTTTGGGGAATGTGACCCATATTCAAACCACAGCATGGACAAAAAGAAAATGATACAGAATTCTGATTTAAAGAGTTGAAAAGAGAAATGGTGGCATTTGGGTTGTATAGACATCTGTAAGCTGTAGGCATTTCTGTGGCTTAGAAGAGAGTGGCTATAGAACTGGAGAAGAAGGACACTTTAGCAAAGCAAACAGCAAAAGAACAGAGAATAGAAAAGATTTGTTTTTAGGAGTTAATAGGCATTAGCATGGTAAGAGTTTCAACTTAGTGCAAGAAGGGCCAGGACTGTGGTTGAGAGGCACACTGGTATTTCCTATTCCCAGTTAAGCAGCTTGACATCTATCCTGTTGGCAATGGAAAGCAAAGGCATTAAAGCAGCCTGAGGCACAGCTTTATCTAGGATAATACATTCTGTCAGCAGAGTTGCTTATGAGCTAGAAGGAAGAAAGTGATAGTTAGAAAGTTGTGACACTATCCAAGCAATGGTAAAGCTAATGAGAACTTTGATCCAGGTCTCATGATAAGAGTTAGAACAGAGAGAGATGGAGGACTAATTGTATGTGAAAGAAAAATGGAAGAGAATTCTGTAGATTACACCATAAAGCCTGGGTAAACATTGATGGGATTGGGAGAAAGAGGGAGGAATTAAACGAAAATGACAGCAAAATTTTGAGTGCCTAGTTGTATAGGATGGGGAGGAAATTCTGAGGTTTATTTTGAAAATGTTGAGCCTGAATTGCTTTGATTAGGTGTGACACATTCTACCTTTCCCTCCAGCTATGGCCCTTTCCTCCCATTTCATTCACACTCCAAGTCATTCAATTTTGGTGTAAGCCCCCAAATCCCCAATTAATCAGTGTTCCCAAAGACCAGCAAAGTAATCCAGTCATTAAAACCAGTGTTCTCTATTCAGACCTCAACCTACTTGCCTTTTGTGCAAGTTGAAGATTAGTGTAGATCTACAGCTAAGGTGGTCACATGATGTATTTTCCAAACAGGGACATTTTCTAATGTAGAAGAGGCACTATTAATAATTATGTTGTGGTCTAATTATGTTAGGATGGTCCTGGATGAACCAAAATACTCGGTCCTTGAGAGTTACAAGTGTGTTGGTTCCAGTAATTGTCCCCAAATGGGATATACTGAGAAATGGTTGGTCACTGCAAGTGTATATTGAATAGTAATGGAATTAAAAGCCTGTTATAGTGGCACATGCGTATAGTCACAGCTACTGGGGAGGCTGAAGCAGGAGGATCTCTTAAACCCAGGGGTTTGAGACCAGCCTGGTAAACATAGTGAGACCTCATCTCGGGTGGAGGAGAGCATAATAGTTCAAAACGACGATTATTTTCAGCACTGGGCATGTGCTAGAGAGTAACTTGTCCTGGAAAGTCAGGGGAGTAGCATAGTGCCCAGGCATCCAGGTTAAATCTGCTTAGCAAATGAAATTCAAAACAATAAAGATAGCTGGGCTTGATGGCACACATCGTGATCCCAGCAGCTCCAGAGTCTGAGGCAGGAGGATTGCAGGTTCAAAGCCAGCCTTAGCAAATTAGCAACTCTGAGACCCCATAAGAGGGTCTTAGTGAGGCCCTAAGCAACTTTAAGTGAGACCCAATTCTAAATGAGGCCCTGAGTGAAACCTTGTCTCTACATAAAATATAAAAAAGGGCTAAGGATGTGGCCCAGTTGTTAAGTGCCCTGGGTTCAATTCCCAGTGCCAAAAAAGAAGAAAAAAACAAACAAACAAAAAAAACACCAAAGACAACTATCTCCCAATTTTGACCAGAAGTTACTGTGAAAAAGAAGCAGCCAAGTAATGGCTCTCACATTTCACAAATTGTTGAAATGGAACATAGACGGAGTCTGAAAGGAGTAGAGAAGAGATTTTGGATTCATTTCACTCTTTGTTGTTGATACCAGGCATTGAACACAGGCCTAATCGCTAAGCCACATCCTCAGCTCTTTGTATATTTTACTTTGGGACAGGATCTTGCTAAGTTATTTAGGGCCTTGCTAAGGTGCTGAGGCTGGCTTTGAACTTGGGGTTCTTGCCTCAGCTTCCCCAGCTGCTAGGATTATAGGAATGTGCCACTGCACCAGCCATTTTACTCTCTTTTGATTGTTTTGTGTTTTAGCGGTACAAAGGAAATGAGGAGAAAACAAACACTAACAGGATTGTTATGTTAAATGGATTTTGATGTCTGAGACCAAGTGATAGGTTTAGCCGAGTGCCAGACTGAGATCATGAATATTTTTGTTATTTCACAAAGCTTCCCACGTGGGAGAGATAAATACATACCTTTTAACATTGTTTTTAAAATAAAAATGTACCTTTCTAAAAAAAATTTAAAATGAGCTGTTTGTAAAGAGCACATAATTAAAAACATCTAATGCAGAATTTGTGCTATGTTTACCCCCAAATTTTATTTTTCTTAAGTTTGATCATTAAGATATGTGTTATGTATTTCCAATTTGCAGTTTCAAATACCAAACCTCCACAGAGAATATTAATGTTTTGAAACATTTCTAAAGTTATGGACCATCTGAAAAAGGTTTTTTAGAGGCCCTAAGTGCCACTAAGACATTTTTTTTGTCTCAATAAACGAGGAAACACAACATAAACTTTAGATTTGGAAAAAGTATATTCGCTAAAATATTGATAATGTAGTCAAATGTTTTTGCATCTTTGATTTGTGATAGAAAATGCTTTATTAAGAAGTAATAAGAAGTTCAAGGAAGCCGTTTTTCCTGCCATGCCCCAAATTATATTCTCTATTTTAGCAATTTGTAGAATGTTAAAGCCAAAGGCATTCTTTGAAATAATCTATACAGTTACATATAGATTACATTATATATACCTACCTATAATTTATAATTCCATATGGCTATTATTTAACCTTTAAAAAGTGCCAGAAATATTTCTGTACTACAAAGAAGTTGGCTATTCTATCTGCTCAATGAGGGAAATAATAAAAATAGACATATGAGATGAGACTCTGAGAGAGACTGAGAGTAGAGGAAATGTCCCAAGTACAAAGTTTACAACTGGTTCTGTTTGATTAAACTTAACAATGTCCAGAGAAGGAATAATGCAAAGCCTCATTAAGAACGATGTTTAAATTTGTGTTATAAACCTCCTAGGCTAGTTGTTCTATCATCTGAATTATTCAAGTATAGCATATGAAGGGCCAAAGCTTTTAATTATGGTAAATGATATGGTAGGTTGGGCACCAGAAACAAAATATGCTGATTATGTTAAAAACAGAAAATAGACAAAGGTTATTAGTGTTTTAGGGACATGATTGAAGAGTAGTTTTTTTTCCCCCATCTGGTTTTGTTTTAAAATTAATGACTGGGGGCAGCAGTGCACACCTATAATCCCAGCAGCTTGGGAGGCTGAGGCAGGAGGATTACAAGTTCAAAGCCAGCCTCAGCAACTTAGCAAGACCTGGAGCAACTCAAGGAGACCCTGGCTCTAAATAAAACGTTTAGAAAAGGGCTGGGGATGTGGCTTAGTGTTTGAGTGCCCCTGGGTTCAAGTTCAATCCTCAGAGAGAGCGAGAGAGAGAGAAAGAAAAGAAAGAAAGGAAAGAAAGAAAGAGAAGAGAGGATGAGAGAGAGAGAAAGAAAAAATTTAATTTAATTAATGGAAATATCTGATGGTCTTTTTGCTAGGATGAGGTAAATAAAATGTACCAGAGGTAGTTGGAAGTATCAAGTAGGACAACCAAAATCATCTTTCAGGCAGGCAGTCTCTTAAGACTTAGGCCTTTATATGTCATTAAATTGCTGTGGAGCCTCACTAATTTGAATGAGCCATCCTGAAGTTATGATAGGCCATGTTTCTGGAATTGTCTATTCCTGAAAAGAGGGAAAATGTCAAATATTTTTCTTTTACTATTATTGAAAATGAGGGTTAGATTAGTGATAGAAATCAGTTGACATTCACTACAGAAGATACAATGAACTTACAGCTAGATATTTGCTTAACTTAATTCTATGTTATATACATTTGTTTAGGGCAAGTAATTTATGATTTATTAGCATTTTATATTTATGACTTTTATGAATAATGATATTTTATAGAAAAAGCTTAAATTAATTCATTGCAAGATAAAAGGTCTTGGATCTAGCTGTACTATCCAGGGAAAATCTGAAGAGTGAATCCACATCATTATAACCCAAGGATCATATTTGTAGGGCAAAGTGTAGACATCTTAGAATCAGGAAGGGAGAAATGAAACTCCATTAATCTAATTCTGCTAATGCAAATCCAAAATTGATGTGGACAAAATGGTAGGGAAAACACGTTGTAAGAAATAATACTCTCCCTGTTCTCTATATTTCTATGGTTTGGGATTTTTTAAAGATTCTTCCAGTTGACTTCCTATAGAAATAAAATTTTAAAGATTGTCAGTTAATAAATATTTTTTATTCATCTAATATGCATAGGTTAAATGAGTTTTCCTCAAGCTATATTCACAACTTAGGATTCCATTAGCAGTGTTCTCTTTGTTTTTAGAAGAGATCTCTGGCCCTGAGACCTTAGTTCACTTCAAATTTTCCCATATCTACAAGAAGAGATATTTCAATTGAGCTTATAAGTAATTTATTCCAGTTTTGTCCACTGACTAAGGCAGTTTCTATGTAGAAAACACAAAGTATATAACATGAGTTCAGTTGGCATTTGAAATTAGTGATGGGTCTGACATGTGTGTCCAGTATGGGGCCACATAAGACTCTAAACCACTGACTCAGGTTTGTGGCCATCCTGAAGATTGGTGTGACTTAGTCACCAAAGCCATGGGACCCGAAATGATGAAATGTGTCACATCCTTTGAAGCCCTCAATTCACTGAAGTCACCAGGCATTCCATGCTACAGGGATGTTTTATACACTCTCTATCAAAAAGATACTTTTGTGCACAAATAAACCTTCCTTTTGTTTGCTTGGTTTTATGTTTCATTTGTTTTTATCAGTAGCTTCACTCTCTCTGCAGGCTTTGTGAACACTAAGCACAAGATAAATCTGAGGTTGGTTCTCTGAAACTCTCCATTCCCTTTTGGAAAGGTGATATTATTTTGAACCACAATTTTGGTTGCCATAACCTCACCTCCCTGAGAATGCATTAGTTCACAGAAGCAGCCGAGATCTGCACACGGATTTCTGTACAGGGGGACTCTGGAGACTGCTGTGACTTTTGACTATGATTTCTCACAAGATGTAGACGTGTTTTGTATGTAGAGGGAAAAACAAAGGGATATGAGGTAGAAATCATGTCCTTGGAGAATGTTCCGATTACTAGAGAAGACAAGACCCATAGGAAATAATTAGAGCATGAACTAAATGTGATTTCTGCCACAAGAGTAGCCAAGAGAAGAATTGATACAAATACAGACTAGCAAATACAGTCATGGTTCTTGAGTTGTAGGTTTGGCCACAGCCTCAGACTAAGGGGGAAAAAGCCATTCTAACATGTGATATTATAAGAAGGAGTTTTGGAGAAGAGAACTTATACCTTTTTCTCTCTCCATCCACATCCTTTCTTTTTGCTGAGGGTCAGAGCTCAGTTCTTTTTTTTTGGTACCAGGGATGGAATTCAGGATACTTAACCACTGAGCCACATCTCCAGCCCTATTTTGTGTTTTATTTAGAGACAGGGTCTCACTGAGTTGCTTAGCGCCTCACTATTCTTGAGCTGGCTTTGAACTTGCAATTCTCCTGTGTCAGCCTCCCAAAGTGCTGGGATTACAGGTGAGCTTTTTTTTTTAGTTAATTTATTTATTTGTTCTAATTAGTTATACATGACAGCAGAATGCATTTGATTTATAGTACACAAATGGGGCACAATTTTTTATTTCTCTGGTTGTACACGAAGTAGAGTCACACCATTCATGTCATCATACATGTATCTAGGGTAATGATGTCCATCTTATTCTACCATCTGGGAGAGGGCATGGGGGTAGGAAAGATGGAGGAATCAGAGTTCAGTTCTTATCAGGGCTCATTTCAATAACAGAAGCAGTTACTTTCCCTCAAGAGAGGCTTAAAGCCCTTCAGAATCTTCTTTTCCAATCTTGAGTATGTCTGTGGTGGGCTGACTTGTATTTCCTGTCTATGGATCAGGAAGAGAGCTAGAGCCTTTTTCCAATGTCTGAGAAGAGGCCTAACCTATTGTCCTTTCCTGCATTGACCTGAGCAGGGACCTCATCAGTGCAACCAAGCTACCCATATCCCCTGCACCCACTTTTCACCTGGGACTGGATAGAGAAGTTTGGTGGACCAGATCTGTGGTAGCCAAGTGCAACATCCAGGTGGGGAGTGCTGCCTTCTATCTATGGAGAGGAAAATAGAAAACTTCACTCAGGTAACATATGAATGACCAAAAGAAGTTTAGACACATTTTGAAAGTGAATTTTGAGTCCCAGAAGAAAAAAAGTCCTCTGAAATTTGGACCCTTTTAGGTCTTGTTGTTTATTCATCTTATGAGAGGAATGAATAAAACCAGAAATTCATGAATAAGGAAATCTTATAGTTTTTTAAAAGAAGTAACTCTATACAGAAATTATAACTAAACTCAAAAGACATTAAATATCTAGCAGCCTATAGAAATAGAATTGATATTATTTCAGTATCAATGAACTCAAAGCAGATTCAGTAAATTCCCTGAAATATCAATACTAGATTCTCCTTTTGTAATTCTGAATTTTACATGGCAAGTGCTTCACAGACTATGTCTCCATTTTGTACATGACCCCATTATCTCCATGATTAGAAAAGTGTTTCAAATTTATATAAACATTAACCCTGTCCTGGTTTACGAAGTTCTGATTCAGATGTAAATTACTTTTAAAATTAAAAAAATCATGCTGATTCACATAAGAAAATACTATCTTTCCCATCAGAGACTATAATGAGACTCTTAAGGACTCAATATCAGAAAAATGTCCATTTTCCCCAAATATATTCAACAGTTAATGCAATTCCAATCAAAAACTCAAGAGAGTCTTTCTATATAATTTGACAAGCTAATTCTAAAGTTTATATGGAAGAGTAAAGGGCCAGCTAAAATGGGAGCTTATCATAGGACTCATCAAAACTTGTTGTAAAGCAAAAGTAATTAAATTAGAACAGGATTTTTCTGGAGAGAAAACAAATAGGCCAGGAAAACAGAATACAAACTCCAGAAATAAACTCACATATATAGAAATTTAATAATTAATGAGCCAGTGTTTGCAGGTCAGTGGTGAAAGGAGGGACTGTTTACCAATGGTGCTGGCACATTTAATTATAGATAGACACAAAATAATGGAAATTGCATTCCTGCTTCACATTTTTTACAAGTATCACTTTAAGGTAGATTAAAGACTTAGCATTTAATACAGAACTACAAACTTGAAAAGACACTATACGGACTATCTTAATTGCCTCAGGGTAGGACATTGAAAAAAGACATAAAAGAACTATGCATAAAAGAAAGATTGATAAAGACGTCTACATTAAAATAAAGAACTTCTGATCATCAAAAGAAACCATTAAAAAGTTAATGGACAATCCACAAGTAGGAAGGATGTGTTTGCAAAACACAGAACCAACAAAGATTTGGTTTGAAGAGCATTAAAAAAAACTCCTACAAGTAAATTTTAAATGACAATGTACTGATTGACAAAAGGCATGCATAGAAATTCCTCAAGAAGCACAGTTGATGCATAAGCCATAAAAAATATTCAACCTCAATAGCAATTGGAGAAAGTCAAAATAAAACTACAATGTGAGAACATTTTGTATTCGCCTGAGAGGCATACATTATTAAATAATAGAGCACATACATAGGATTTGACTTTGTGTGCCTGAGCTTTTCCATTCTGAAGATGAGACTAATTCTTCTCACCCATGTTTTCCACCATCTGGTCTGCTATCCTACATTCTTTTAAATTCTAATACCTTACCTTTCCATTACATCCTTTCTTCTCGCCCTTGTATCAGTTTCTAATGGATTTAGCAGAAAACAGACATTCCTGTTCAACTTGTACAAACTTGTGAAAACATAAAAGGAATAGAAATGGAAATGAAAATTTCAGGCCACCAGATGTCTTTATGCATACACATAAATAATACTGCCATAAAATTGACCCCAGTCTACCTTAAGTAGGAAAACACTCTCCTATAATCCAACATGGGTAATTATGGATGATTCATTTGCTACTAATTTGCTGAAAACTCTGTTCAGAAAATGCTAACAATACATATATTAAGCCTTAAGTTAACACATAACATTCAACAGAGATCGGTTCATTCTGATAGTTCTCTTCTAAGGAATTCTCTAAACTGTGTTTTGTAATCAGTATAATGAGCTTCTAGGAATTCATGAAATCTAAGTCTCCCTTCAGCCCTAAGGTTTCAGCTCTATGTTTTCACTATTAAGGATTGTTTACTTCTATAAAAGCTCTTCTATGAAGAGCTATTATAGGTCCGCATCTCTCCACAAAGCCTGCTTCTGTGTCTAAGAGAAGCTTTTTCTTTTCCTCCCCATTCTTTCCTTCTGTTTTTTCTCTGTCTGTCTCTCACTCTTCTCTGACTCTCCTTCGCATTCTATTCCCCTCTCACTTGATAATCAAAAGAAACTAAACATATTGGAAATGTCTACCAACTTTCTAAAACAAATTCTCCATGATACTAAATCGCATAGCCAGTCTTCTTTATAATAGTCTAACATTTAATAAAATAAGGTAACCCATGTTCCTATTTCTCACCATAGTGTTGCAAAATTAAGATATATCCTCTTGTAATGAGCAAATGATCAGTCCTGATTCATTTGAGAAATGAGTTTACCCAAGATTTTTGATATTTTTTTCAGAGCTCTCAAAGCAATAGCTCACAAGCTAGACTGTCAGCAGGAGGTCTTGTGCCTAGCTTACACTTTGCTTGAGCTTCTTCTCTGGTTGCCTAGGAAGCCATCTGGGGCAAGTTTACCTCTCATCTGCCCTCCTTGAACAGGTCACTGACCCTGCCAAGACACTGACCCCAGATGCCGACAAAGCCTCATCCTTTTGGTGACAGAAAATCCCGCAGCTCTAGCTAGAGGTAGGGAGAATGGCCTCCTCTAACATATCTTTCTCATCTGGGCAATGAAGAAGTTCTGTATCTATGGCACCTCAACTCTTCAAAAAGACCACTGTGGGGTTTTAGCTGGATCTGGTGGAACCTCAGGCTCACTCTCAACCCAAGGAGTATGTGTGAAACAGACTCTTTCCCATGAGAAAGAGAACATCATATTATCCTCCTAAATTCTAGCTCCACTCAGAACTTCAAATTATCCTCCCATGCCATTTTGCCATAATCCATTTCCCTTGTGATTTATCTTGTAAAATCTATTCCCAATTTAGAATTTAGCATTTTCCCTTCCTCCCAGCTCTCAAACCTGCCCCTCCTTCCTCCTCAACATTCTAGTTAAAACCAATGATTTCCATGTGTGTGGAAGATACAGGCAGATCCTGAAAGAAGATAGTGTCCCAGAAAGCCCAGTCATTCCTAAGGGCCTTGTTAAATAATTAATTAGATTGGTCCACCAGACCTGGAATTTGAACCTGATGAGTGATCTTGGGGGAGGATACTGACTTCTTGTTTATCATCCCTAAATGGAAGAGAAATCTGCATTTGCCTTACTTCAAAGTCTAGTCCACACTTAGAATTCCTTAGCTAGAATTCCTTCCAGCTATTGGACCTTACTCTTACACTTACCTATAGTGCTATCTATTTTATCACCACATATGAGTGCACTGTAAAACACTTGAAGACTGCACAAAATATTTTAAAAGTCTAAATTATTTTGAAATTTATCACTGAAGCAATTATTGTTAATATTCTAGCATCTTTATTTCATGTCTCTTATGAAAACATGCAAATATAAATAATTTTATTTATAAGTAGTTTTTTAAACATTCCTCCTTCTATAATTACTCTTATAATTTATTCTTCATATTGTTCACTTAGAATTGTTTATTGTGGATACATTTTTCTTTATCTCACTCTGGTGTCAGAATAGCCTGAAAAGCCAGCAACAAGCATCTATGCACCCACCACTACCTCATTAAAAATGAAACATGACCAATATAGTCCATATTCCCTCCTTATCCATCTCCACTCACATCTTTATATACACATATTAACTACTGTTCTCAGTGTTTGCCATTCTCATGAGTACCTTCCTGTATGTGTCACATTAATCTTCATCATGAAATATACATTGTGTCCTATGTTTTAACCATCATAAAAATAGTTGCACTACACAGATTTTTCTGGAATTTCCCTTTTATTCACTTGCTATAGATTAATAAGTTTATTTATTTTTGCTCTTGTGTAGCATTCTTTTGTATAAATATACTTCAGGCTATCAATTCCTCTGTTAACAAGCATTTATATTGTTTTCAACATTCTGCTCTCCTGGGGTATGTTGCCGTGAACCTTTTCTGGTGCAGGTCAGTATAGCAAGCAGTTTAGTAGCACATGAACTTCAACATTAGACTTCAAGAATTTGCAGTCTCTCTGTGCTACTTAGTGTAAAGCACACTGGCAAGTTATTGAACCATTCTGTGCCTCAGATTCCCATTTAAAACGGACGTAGTAATAGCATCTATTTCATAGGACTACTGAGAAAAGAATTAGCTTGAAGCATGTGAAAAGATTTTTTTGTAATCCCAAAAAAGCCAAATATTAGCAGCTTCATATAGTATAATCTAATAAATTCACATAGTATATTTATAATCATGATAAACTTATTATAATTATGTCTGTATGGTAAGTTGTCAGTAAACAATAGCCTTAAAGGTAATAGTGATGGTGATAATGATGATGTCTCATTGGCTCTATGTATCTCAGAGTTTCTCTGTCCTATGTACTAGGAATAGGACTGCTGGGTCACAGGATCTATATGAATTCAATCTTTACTTCCAGAATGTTCTCCCAAATCTTTCTATCCAAAGTATGCTTTGTTGCTCCATATATTTGTTTCTTCTTTAATGTCTTTCCATAAAGTTTCATAATATCGGTCATAAATGTTACTAGGTTTTTCTCCTCTTCCTCTTTATGTTTTCTTTTTCTCCCAGTTCCAAAGAATAACAGTAGAAATGTCTGTGACCTTTGCATGTTTCTATAAGATTATCATGAATCGTTCAAATGGTCAGATGCTGCCTTTTCTTCCATAGCTCTGAGAATCTCTTTGCTAAGCACTCTCCAGGATATCACCCTGAGCTCTTGGACTCTATTCCTCTGACTTTCCTTTGGCTCACAGAGGATAATTTCCTGCTCTGACTCTGTCCTACAGGCCTAAAGGAACTCGGCTTTGCCTGCTTGCAGCTCCCAACCCTGCTCTGCCAGTCCCAGCAACCCTGGCTGGGATTGAGCTTCCATCATTCTTGAATCTTCCTCCTTGACACTTCATTCTGCCTACTTCCTTTCAGAAGGCCTAGACATTTATTCCGTTGTATAACTTGAGTTCTAGTAATCCCAAGATAAGTCTTTGCTTAAGAATAGGAGTATTAGTATTGAAAATAGCCAATTAAACCAAGCTTTTATTAGTTATACAAGCCAAGATATGGCCCAGAAATTTGTTAATAATATAAGAATGTGAAGATAATATAAGTAATTTTTTAAAATATTTTTTCTAGTTGTTGATGGGCCTTTATTTAATTTATTTATATGTAGTGCTGAGAATCAAAGCCAGTGCCTCACACATGCTAGGCAAATGTTCTACCACTGAGCTACAACCCCAGCCCTATAAGTAATAATTGTTAACAACTATTGTGAATAGTTTGAGAACAGTGAATAGTGAACAATTCAATGCCAAATGATATATTAAAAGAGCTACAAAGAGAATTTCCATGAGATAAAAGAATATTTTTCTGAATCTACACGTATAATATTTGAGAGTAGCAAATGACTCAAAATTCAGTCCTGTCTGCCATCTCCTTACAATGATTATCTTCTTTCCTATTCAGGTTTCCTATCTTTATTTTTCCCTCTCACCTGAAACATTTCCATCAGCATTTTTAAATCTAATTTAGTATTTGAACCCTTAAAAATAAAAAAATGAAACTATTCTCTGCAAATGTTTCCACTTTTCAAAACCAACTTCTGCAAAGCATTCTTTATATCTTTCATCTCCTCTTCCCATTTCCTCCCAACCCATTTTTTGGTTTACCACAGTCATCCACTGCACCAAAATGGCATTCGCCAAGGTCACCTGCCATCTCCTATTGGATGTCTCTGAGCCTTCATCTTCCTGAATCTCTTTGTGCTTCACATCCTGTTATCCTACTCCCTCCAGCCCCTGTTCCTCAGCCTCCTTTGATGGCTGCTGTCTCCACCCAGCCTACATTTCAGTCCTTTCCTTTTTCTTCCACACCTATATCCTTTCAGTTCCTAGAACATGCTAGAATCTCTTTACCATAGGAGTTACTCTTTCCTCTTCCTAGATTTTCACATGGAAGTACCTAACTAGCTTAAATGCTGCTTCCTCTGGAGGCCTTCTGTGATCATCCAGACTAGTTCAATCTACTTATACATTCTCATTGCAGTCAGTCATTGTTCAGAAACTATGTACTTTCTTATTCACTGCCACATCTCCAGAATTAGCATTTAGTTGGCATAATGTTAATTGAGTATTACACAAAAAATTTCTGACAGCTAACCCATACAAAAAGAACATCTATGGGAGCTAAAATAAATTTTGCCTATTTATAAAAAGAAATAGTGTGGAATTTTCCTTGAACTAAGAGTATCCTTGGGGGCTGGGGTTGTGGTAGAGAGCTTGCCTAGCATGCGTGAGGCACTGGGTTCAATTCTCAGCACCACATATAAATAAATAAAATAAAGGTCCATCAACAACTAAAAAAAAACAACAACATTAAAAATAAAAGAAAAAGAAAAAAAAGAATATCCTTGGCTTTGGAGAAAAAATGGACCTTGAATTTGCATAGTACTCAACAGACACTGGTATAAATTGCCTCGTAGATTATAATGTAGACTTTTAAAAAGATTTCAGTATTCTGTCTTATCTAATTGGACACTTTCATTCTGAAATTGGCTATATTTCTTGTGAGTACCACCATTTCTGAAGAAAAGATAAGATGCATTCTCATTAGAATGACATGCTCTGAAAAACAATAAAAATGTGTGAGATCAAAGAAAAAAGCCAATATAGATTTAATAGAAAATTTTATTTTTTTTTAATGTGTTATGGTTTATAGGTAATAGATGCTCTTTTTGAATGAGATGATGGGAAAATCCTATTCTGCCACCACAGGAATCTGTGATCATTTTGAGCTTGAATTCCAGATACTACACTTTCCAGAGGAACAGGCATTCTGGAGATCATTTGCAGTGGAGCTTAGTAAATAGCCACCGAGACAATTCTTTGGAGAATTCTATATTCAGCTCAGGGAAAAGATTATTCAACAAAATAGGTTCATTTTTTAAAAAATAACAAAAAGTAACAAAAAAATTCCTGGATATAACCATTAGACAAGGATCATAATCCTTATTGCTGATATTTGATTCTTAATAACAAGGACATATTGGCTCTGGTAAATGGCTCAGAAGATGTTAAAATTACTTGTATGGATGATACAAGAAGACAATTTTAAAACAAGTAGAAATTGACAGAAAGATAAGAACAATGAGAATTCAAAATATAATCTTAAAGGAAAAGTTATAAATATGGGTTTAAGCCACAGATATACAGACATTTTGATTCTTTTTTGTATCCCTACGCCACTAATACGTCAGAGGCTCCAGATCCTAAATTATTATTGCCACTGTTTTGACTCTTTTTCTTTTTCTTCTTTTTCTTTCTTTCGTTTTTTTTTTTTTTTTTTTTTTTTTTTTTTT